>JAPEIT010000029.1:400000-405000 GCA_026229545.1 Pistacia atlantica
ATAAGAAAGCGCTCTTAGTTCAGTTCGGTAGAACGTGGGTCTCCAAAACCCGATGTCGTAGGTTCAAATCCTACAGAGCGTGATACCGCTCTTGCCTTGTTAGCTTGGTAGATCGAAAATTACACTAAACTGAAATAATTGAACAGCAATCTGAATTTGACCTTGACCTCCCCCGGATTAAATTAAATAAAATTAAATTAAGTAAGGGGGGGTCAGTTAAAAAAAGAGATGTTAATTAATCAAAGGTCCAACTGATCACCACGTCTGTATTGTAAATATGCGGTTACGAATAATCCAGCCAAAGTAATAGGAATTAGACCTAAGACGATTCCAAATAGAAAAACTTCAATCATTTCAATTTCATTTCTTTGAAAGGGGGAAAAGAGAGGTAATATCTATCCCTAAATATTAATCCGTATTGTCTAGGAATCTCAATGCCCAATAATTGGTAATTAACACGGTAAGGAACTAGAGAATATCTGGAATACCACAGAAGGATTTCTTTTTATGAATTATTCTTTCTAGCGGGTCTCACTCTTTCTATTGATCATATTTTGGCTACCTTTTCTCTTAAGAAAATCTCGATATCCTCTCTCTCACTTGAAGAAAGATAGCCACTTCTATATATATGCAATAATGAAAGACTGCTTTTTTCAGGGTAAGGATAAGATGGACAAGACCACAGACGGGTAGTTCAACATCAATTTGAATGCGGCAGCCTGAAGATAAACAGCACTTGGCCGATTTAAGTAAAACTGTCGAACGAATGCGACAACATGCTTTGAAAATGAACCCATTCAATCAAGTGTGCATTCGGAGTAAGGGCTGGGATTTTTTTTTTATTTCTTGTGCACCATTAAATCTACGGTGTTTAATATGGATCCTCATAGTGCTCCTGGTCTAGATGGCTTTCCAGGATTGTTTTTAAAATCCTTCTGGGATATTGTTGGTCAAGATGTAGTCGGTTTTGTTCGACAATTCTTTGTGGATTCTTGGTTACATCCTGGGGCTAATTCGAATTTGATCACTCTAATTCCAAAAAGTCATGATGCAGATACTGTTTCTCAGTATAGGCCTATTGCTCTTGCTAATTTTATCTTTCTTTTAATTCAAAAAATTTTGGCTGATAGATTGCCTTCAATTGTGACAAGGATTATATCTCCTCAGCAAAATGCTTTCATCAAGGGTCGTAGCATTCATGACTGCATTGGTTTAGTTTCTGAACATGTTCAGTTGTTAGACAGAAAAGCTTTTGGTGGTAATATTGGTATAAAGCTCGATATTCATAAGGCTTTTGATACCTTGCATTGGGATTTTCTCTTAGGTGTTTTGAAGCGTTTTGTTTTTCATTCAACATTTATCAATTGGATCAAGGTGCTTCTTCATTCCGCTAATCTTTCTATCCTCATTAATGGTTCTCCTTATGGTTATTTTTCTTGCAGTAGAGGAGTTCGACAAGGTTTAGAATCCTATCCTTTTCTGTCTTGCTGAGGATGTCCTGAGTAGGGGGATTTCAGATCTTCTTTCTAAAAATCTTATCAAACCCATTGCTGTGCCTAAGGGTTGTGTTCCTTCCACACACATTCTTTATGCAGATGATATATTTCTTTTTTGCAGAGGTGATTCTAATTCATTGAAAAACCTGTCATCTTTTTTAGAGCTTTATGGACAAGCTTCTGGCCAGGTTGTTAGTCAAACTAAATCCCTTTATTTTCTTGGAGCTCAATCTACATCAAGAAGGCAAGTTGTTGAGTCGATTCTTGGCGGGATCTCTTCCTTTCACTTATCTTGGAGTTCCTATCTTCAGAGGGTGTCCTAGAGCTACACATCTTCAAAGCTTGGCTGATAAAGTAAGGGCTAAACTCTCAGGATGGAAGGGTAAACTCCTTTCTTTAGCAGGCAGAGTCCAACTCGTTCAATCAGTTGTTCAAGCTATGTTACTTCATAGCTTTATGATTTACAAATGGCCTCTTACTCTTCTTAAAAGGGTGATGCAATGGATCCGAAATTTTATATGGTCTGGAGATTTAGATAAGCGAAAGCTCGTGACTATCTCTTGGGATACTATCTGTCTTCCTAAATCTGAGGGAGGCTTGGGGTTGAGAAACTTGATTGCTCTTAACAAGGCTGCTCTCCTTAAGTTCACTTGGAACACTTTTCAGAGGGATACGCCTTGGCGCAGGTTCTTTCATGGCCGCTTTCATTTTAATGTTTTTTCTATAACTCATAAGTATGTTTGTTCTTCCATCCTGCCTGGTATTAGAGATGTGTTCTCCGCTTTTAAAAGTAATTGTCGCTGGATTATTGGAGATGGTTCTTCCATTCATTTTTGGTATGACAAATGGCTGAATAATCCTATAGTTGAGATGATTGGACTTTTTAGTGGATTAGATCTCCACCTTCGGGTGGCCTCTTTTATTCAAGATAAGAATGAATTGGTTGCTTCCTGATTCTTTAAAGTAAAGCTGAACTTCCCGCTTTTGCATGCCCAAATCTCTTCTGTGGAGTTATCTATTGAGCCTTCCTCGGATAAGCTTATTTGGGAGGGAACAACTTCAGGAGACCTTTCCTTTGCTGATTCCTTTGAGACTTTTAGAAGTCATGGCACTCCTCTTGGTTGGGACAATCTCATTTGGCACAATTTTCTCCCTCCCAAGTATTCTCTTTTGGCTTGGCGTGTTCTTCATGGGAAACTACCTACTGAAGATCAACTACAAATTCGTGGCTTTCACCTTGCTTCAGTTTGTCAGCTTTGTGCCACTCCATGCAGTGGCGAGTCTATATCGCATTTATTTTTCCAGTGCAGTTTTGCTCAACAAGTTTGGCAGTGGCTGGCTTCTCAGTTTGTTACTTCCCTTCCTTTTGCTGGTACCCTTCATACTTTATGGAATGCAATTGCCTCTAAGGGTTTCAAATCTCAACTCAGAAAGATTTGGCTTGTTGCTTGTCTACACAGTTTTCATTTGATTTGGAAAGTGCGTAATAGACTCTTGTTTGACAATATCCGAGTTAGCATTCATCAAGCCTTGGCAGCCTGCAAAGCCGAAATTCTTTTCATTTGTAAGTTATGTCCGGGCTACATTGGTTCCCTTCATGATGAAATTCTTATTCGAAACTTGGGAATTAATCCTCTCTACAGAAGAGCTCCTCGTATTACCTCAGTATTTTGGCATCCACCGGTTCTCCCTTGGGTGAAAATCAATACGGATGGTTTAGTCCGGGAAAGCTAGTAAATTGCCGTTTTCCTCGGCACCAGCCAACACGGTCTCGATGTTGAGAGTCACATCCTTGGCTCGAGCGAAGAGCGACGGATCTTTTGTATTCTGGATAGGCGATTTTGACCGGGTAAGGAAGGTGTATATCTAATCAACCGACTCCAATCGGACACCTTAAATAAGGGTAAAGACCCCTTATTTATCCTCTCTTTTCAAACTCTTGTGATTATTCAATGCTTGGAACAAAGATTCCGCACTGCTATGAGAAAGAATCTCATCAGCTTCGAAAAGAAAGCAAGTCCTCTGCTCGTCTTTTTTGCCTGTGGGTTGTCTCGATGCCGCACTTGACGTGCAATATGCACTTCTAATTGAGATCAAGGAGGACTTGAACCTCCATTTCCCATTCTATGGGCTAGATGCCTTCCGATGATCTCTCTCCCGAAACCCACTTCTCAGTCCATTTTCCTACACAACACAAATTCCTATTAAGCTTTTTCGGGCGAATAGTCAGACTTGACTTCAGTTTAGAGTCCGGCTTTGACCCCCCACCCTTCTTGGGAAGATCATTCATTTCTTCTTCATCTGATTCCGCCTTGGTTACTGGTGAAAGTCATTCTTCTGTCCTCTTACTCTACCTAAGCCCACCAACCTCCATTGCAAGCTTATAGCTTTGAAGCCTATAGCTCTCTTTCGATAACCCGGTTGAATAGACAACTTCAGAGGAAGGCTTTCACCCTCAAGCTTTTGATCGCTCTGCCGAACGAACCACCGATTGAGATGTATCGTCAACCACTTCGGTAGTGGACCTGCTTAGTCCTTTAGCTGAGAAAGATAGCCTGGGCGTGATCCGTGATCCCTGTTCATTATCGAGATGAACCCTTCTCCATTCGACGATCATCTATCGCGCTAACCCATGGCCTACTCTACTACATTGCTATTCCGAAAGGAATTGAATTGAATCTTTTAGGAATGGAATCACATAGCTGCGGAGCTAACCTTTCTTTACGTCAAATCCTTCTTCTTACCCAACCCACCGCCCTTCACCGAGCCAGCCTTTGCAGTAGTTTATTCGTCATATTTTTATGCAGATTCTCAGGTTGCTGCTCTAGCGTCTGCTTCGTCGGGTGTTGAATCGGATGTTTCGTCTGCTTCTCCAGGACCTTTATCCTCTTCTTATGGTTCAGCTGAGACTCCTATAGCCCTTTGCTTCTTGGCTTGCTCTGCTCTTCGAGCTCTTCCTTCGAGCTGTGCTCTCTCTGCGCGCTTCCAGGGCCAAGGGCCACCCATAAAAGTCCGATGCAGGAACCTATTTATATAATGGAAAACCCGCGCGAACGTGGTCTCATAGGATAGGTCAGGATCAGTTGCTTATGTTTCGACCTCAGATTCGGCTACGTCGGATGCGGGAAAAACTGGAAAGTTTCGGCGGGAAGAATTACTCTTCAGCCGGTTCAGATTGAGAGGGAAAGAGCAGCCCTAGGCTCCGCTTCTGAGGATGATGCCTGTGCTATGTATCATCCATCGGATTCTTCTTATTCTCGGTGCGGTGCGTTTTTCAGCGAATGAAAAAGAAACCCTTCATCAGATTTTTGTGCTTTTGAAAGAGCTGCTTCTGCGAATGACTAAACGGATACTACTGTCAATCAACAATTTCCCATATCATATCATGGAAGGAAATGGGGTTGGGAACCATCGATTGCAACATCTAATTGGACTGACTGATCCCAGGGAGCAAAAGGGGGGGGCGCCCGGGAAAGGCGCAGGCAAGCGGTCAAGAGAAAAAAA
>JAPEIT010000029.1:410000-455402 GCA_026229545.1 Pistacia atlantica
CGAAATTTAGTGAGGCTGTTGAAGGAGCTGGTTTCAAGCGTGCTGCGTCGGACTATTCGCTCTTTACTAAGAAGACGAACTCAGGTATAGCGATTCTTATTGTTTATGTCGATGACAAGGTAGTTACTGGGGATGATGCAGAAGCTATCTCAGATCTAAAAAAGCAGCTAAGAGATAAATAAATATAATATAAAAGATCTTGGAAAGTTTCAGTCTTTTCTGGGCATCGAAGTGGCGAGATCGAACAGTGGTCTTTTCCTCGGAAGTATGCACTGGATGTTTTATCAAAAAAGCTGAATGATGGGATGCAAACCATGTCACTTTCCTATTGAACAAAATCACGGTTTGACTCATGACATGGATGGTGATCTTGTTGATGGTGTATAGGAGACTGATTGTGACGGTTGATATACCTTACAATCACCCCACCGGACATTGCATATGCTGGTTATGTTGTGAGTCAATTCATGGAAGAAAAGAACACTTAGATGCAGTTTACAGGATACTTAGGTATATAAAGTCCAGGCAAGGGAGGGTATCATGCTATCTTCCGACAGCACATTTCAGATCACAGGATACCGCTGAAAAACGCTAGGAGCTAGTGCCAGTCTAGCTGCTCTAGCAAGCCAGCAAGCTAGTGGCATTAGCGCCTTACCCTTAAGTGAGTAAGAGCTTCTTCCTTCGCTCCACTCGCCTTAACTGACCTAGCGGACTAGCGTGGGCGTACTTCGTTCTTTTAAATCTTTGGTTTGTGTGAAGTTGAGTTCTGTGCTTTCTCGATTTGTACGATATTCTGATTTGAGCTGGGCCCAACATTGAATACCCGTTTTTTCATTTCCCTTATGGTGAGGGGCTTTAGAGGGGAATAGGGGAAAATGGAACGTCTTTGTGTCTTTTAAATCTTTGGTTTGTGTGAAGTTGAGTTCTGTGCTTTCTCGATTTGTACGATATTCTGATTTGAGCTGCAACATTGAATACCGTTTTTCATTTCCCTTAGGTGAGGGGCTTTAGAGGGAATAGGGGTGGAACGTCTTTGTGTCTTCTAGGCTTGGGCTTGAACGACTAGTAGCTCCAGTTGAAGCTTCCATCTCTAGTTAAGGCAGTTCGGCGGAAGGTTGCTTAAACTAGGCTCGGGCTCGGATAGCCAGCTCAGCTCTCTCAGTCAGCCAAGGCTGCAGCTGTGGGTTAGGGATTCATGTTGCCGGGAGCCTAAACAAAGGAATGGTGTAGTCCGGTTCTGGTAGCTACTCTATATTCTTACGTTTTTCATCTGGTACCACTTGTCTAACAGCTAAAGGCAAGAAGGCAGGGTCTTAATCACAGCTTTAGTCGAATGCCGAAGGCGATTGAGGATAAAATCAAGCATTAAAGACACTAGCCCTTGATTTCGCAACTTGAGCCCCCATTTAGTATTAGTCGTAAGCCGAGCGCTATCTTTCACCTTTAGTTAGCTAGTTTGGTGATTGTCTTGATCAGCTTGCTCGAGTTTGGTTTTTTTTTCCAAGTCGCAGCCTAGTTTCGAAAGGGAGGATAGGATATTCATACGACTAGTCTTGTCCGAAAGGTTAGCAAAGGCAGCTCTTGTTGTTAGCAGTTCTTCAGGTTTAGGGGGTGCGATAAAAACACAACACACACACCATTTATTCTGTGGCTTGAATCGCCCTCTCCTTGCTCCCTTGCCTAACCGCCTTCCTTGGCGGTTTCGGCTCGGTCGTCTTGCCCTCTGGCCTGACGAACCTCTTCTTCGACTCCTTCCCTTTGGCTTGCCTCGGTCCCTTACCCCCCGTGCGACTCGTCGCGCCGGCCGCACCTTGCCATGTAGTTGCCAACTCCATACTTCCACTACCAAAGCTAAGATTCTGCGCATTCTGCCTCTGCAGTTACGCTTGCTCCCAGGGCCCTTCAGAAAGTGAAAGAACCTGTCTTCGTCTGACATGTCCTTTATGTCGAGCATTAGCGCAGAAAAGGCCTTGATGTAGTCCCGGACCGCTCCGGTCTGTCTCAGATTCATCAAGGAATGGTGTGCCATCCACGACACATTACCAGAGGTAAGAACTGAGCCTTCAACTCAGCCTTCAGCTGTTCCCCTTGTTCCTTCAACAATTTTTCAATTTCAGTTCTGGCTTTAGGGGAAGGAAGGGCTGTGGCCTGTTAATGTTAAAAAGGCTGTCCTGGGTCGGGAGAGTCTTCAGCATATTGGTCACAATCATCAAAGACCTGAACCGGAGGTGCTTGAGGTGCAGTAGAAGGAGCTGACTTATTGATGGCTCGGTTCATTCCTTTTGGGCCAACAGAGCCTTGAGAATGTCGTGAGTGCTTGGTTCAGGTGTAACCGGGATTTCGGGTTCATCTGACATAGTAGCTACAATGGGAGATTCAGAATTCGGGGGTCTAACTTCTTCTACACGAACCAGTCGGCGAGATGGGCGGGACCCAGGACGGTTCAAAGGGAACTTTCTTGCGGGATGGAATGATGTTCAACAAAAATGACCTCCTAAGACAAAAACAAAGATGATAATGTCAGTCTAGAACACAAATTTTCCCTCCTGTCCCTTTAGATGGGCTAAACCTTGAGTCAGATGGTATTTAAGGAACATCATTTACCAAGGTGGATTGGTGTTCACTAAATACCATATGATTCAGTCTAGCGGTCTAGGGGTAAGAACAGGGTAGTCCTAGATGTTCAAGGTTTAGCCACACATTCACAGAGCATCCATCTTTTCCCATGCCAAGGAAAAACCAAAACAAAATCACCTATCTCCTAGTGTTGCTTAGTGCTCAGGTGCATCCTACTGGGTGGTCCGAAACTTCAGTAGTTCTATGGCCACTACATGATTGAATTTAGGCTCTAGTAGGACAAGTTAAGGTTCCCACTGCAATTAGGAAGAGGACGCCCTGCCCTTTTTTACTTACGACTTTCCTTCAAAATGCTCAAATAGTTGCCAACTAAACTAGTTCAGTATCCGTTTAGCATCTCGCCATTCCTTATTGCCCTAGCCGACGTGTGAAAGAATGCCTTGTTAGGAATTGAATCAGAATAGGCTGCACATTCATGCCCAGAATGCGCTGTTCTTGTTACAGAATAAGCTGCACATGAATTGGTCGAGTGAAGTGAATGCCTACTTTACTACCGGGACTGGGACTCCTTCTTCGTGACTGATGGATTCTAAACCTTGGGCATGACAAGGGCTTGTTCTCGACTCGAATGCCCGATTTCCCGAGGAGTGGAGGGAAGCAAGGAATTGATGCAAGAGAATGCCCTGCTAGTCTTTACACAGAAGAAGAAGATGGATAGAATGGGATTTCAAGGCAAAATAGCCTATATAAGAGAAAGAGTGCCTCACTTGACTTCAAGCTGGGGAAGGCAAGGCAAGTAACTTCTTCCACTAGTGGGACATGCCCAGAAGGAGCTGCTAGAGTAGGTTGCTCGAGAAGGGGTAATCAAACCCGCAATCGAATCCCCAGCTACTGTTCTAGCTGTTGTCGGAATAAGCGCTGTTAGGAGTAGCACTCGCATTAGCAGGAGCAGGAAGAGTAGCACGTAGCACTATGACTTTCATTTTGGAAGAATGGGTTGTTTGCAGGACAAATAGCGTATATAAGAAAGGATGCAGACGCTTTTGGGACATGAAACTGCCATTTCGCCTAGCTAGTACAATCTTGATGCCGAGACTAGATTCTAAACTAGGGTTTGGAACTGGTAGTGTCAAAGAGGCGATTCTCAACGCATCTGAGAAGGCAAGTCTTTGACTTGTTTACTGTTTCGAGGTTTAGCAAGAGGACAGGATAGGCTAAAGAGAGGATGAGGTATGCTTCACCGACCCTTGCTTTGAATAGCAGGAATTCGTCAGTGGAAAGACCTTGCAAATGCCTTTTTTTTTGACACTAGACATAGGCTGCTAGGAAGGAAGACTCTGAAGCCGATTATCCCATTGTAGCAGGAAAACAATAAGGTAATCAGGAAAGGCGGAAAGTCAGAAAGGCTAACAGCCGACAGAGCAGAGAGAGCTTCCAACAGCCTATGATTGCAAAGGCAAAGCCCTTATTAAAAATGAAAATGAAAGGCATCAATGCACTAAGCGACGATCCCATAGTGGTTCAGTAATCGGATGCTCTTTCCATGCTTCCTTTTATACAGTAATAGTCATATGCCGCAAATCCTATGTTTAAAGCCAGGATGGATGGGCATTTTCAAGCTTGAAGGCAAGTTTCGTACGCCAGCCAAATTATTGGATTTCGTTCCCCTAGAACGCCCGGTGACATCTTTCCTCCTTAAGTCCCACAACTAGAGAAGGAGAAAAGCAAAAGACTAGTCCACGAAGAATAGCCCTAGTTAGGATCTCTGTCCCCTTCTTAAACTATGGCATGCCTCCTCTTCTACTGCAGGGGATTCTCGAACAATGGAAAGCCCGTATTTTTGTCCTACCTTCTTCTTTCAAAAGGCAAGGAAAGCCTCAACCTTATCCTTATTGGAGCCTCTTCGTGCCTTACTTCTCTATTGATCTGACCGGCTCGATTGAGACAGAGAGTAAAGGTGCGAATCGGCAGTTTAAAAGGCTTATTCCGAGACTGGTAGAAGAACTAGCAATAAATGCAGACTTCGCTCCGCACCTTTAGCTAAATATCCCCATTGTCCAATATTCCGGAGATATTCTTTTATGTCACTTCCGGTAAGAAAGGGGATAGATTCTCGAACAGAAGATGTGCGCCATGCCATTTATTCTTTAATACTGTATTATGCTAGCTTTGCTCTTGCTCGTCAGTAGAAGATATCCACAGTAAGGGCTATTCCCATTTCAAGGGGGGCAGCAAATCCCGTAGATCTGATCTCGACCGTCACTTATGGCAATGCCCTTTTCTGTTGAAAATCGTCTAAAATCGGAGTTCTCCAATCCATGGCATGAAGGAGCCTAGCCGCCTATTTGACTCCGGAATTCCCTACGCTTCGAACCTCCTCTCTGTCCTTTTCCTTTTCGTCGCAAAGAACCCCTTCTGATTCACTTCTCTTCTTCGAGGATCGGATGCTCTAGAGGTCTCAACGAGCAAGAGGCATGGTACGAGAGTCAAATGCCACATGCACAAATGCGAAATGGCTAGCTGCCCATTCCTAAGCGAGGGCCTTCTCTATGCTCGGATGCTTCCTGCTTTCAGGATTTGAGGCTCTTAACTTAGGGTGCTAGCTTCCCCCACGATGTCAAACAGCTCCCTCTGTCAAACCAAGCCCTTCGTCGCTAACAGTGTATTCTCTTTCACTTGCAAAACCTATTCTTGCAGCTCCTTCTGGTTTTGGAAATGGGCAATCAGTCCTAGATTCAATAGCAGGGTAGGTATCTACCAGCAACAGTAATAGCCTATGCTCGTGTCTATCTTTACTATAATGTGCAGTTCAGTTCCGAAGCAGGGGATTCTTTTGCTCTATGTCTCTTCTTCTTTTGATTCACTTGTTGCTTTCAGTCCCGTGTCGATCTTTGCTTGAAGCTCTGCTTATTCTTTCTGATTGAAACCTATTCTTCCAAGCAAGCCCTTTTTTTTCTTCCTGAATAAAAGAAGGTGCAAACGATTCGGCGCAAACAAGCCCTTCTTTCACCCCCTTTCAGCCTATTGGACCTAGCAAGGAAAGCAGGAAAGTAAGAAAGAAAGACATAAAGCAAGGGAATCAGGTAATCCTACTGCTACTAAGCTGCTACTAAGACTACTCTGTCTTAGGGCTAGGAGTTCAAGCGCGGCGTAACGGGGGTTGTCAGCGTAACAGCTGGTGCTCTAATCTGAGCTGAGAGATAGGAACTGCACTTCTACTTGATTTTTTCTATGCTATTCCCCCCTCTCTCACCCAAGTCCTAGAAGTGAATGAGGAATGATTGAACTTCTGCTTCCGCAATGAGACGCTAAAGCCCTTAAATCAAGAGAAAGAAAAAGATTTTGTTAACAGTTAAAACTCCCTAACTTCCGGAGTGAATGAGTGCAGCAAAGTTTCTTATCTTCCCTTAAGTAGTTAAAAAATGGCTTTCTCTTCGCTTGGCCATGTGGTATTGAGAAACTGCCCGCATTTCGTCTAAGCCGATCTGTGATCCCAAGTCTCCCTTCTGTATCAATAGAAGCAGCCCTTATCCTACCTGGAAAAGCCTTCTTTAGTTGTGGTTTCGACCTCTTCTAGAATGGAGGAAAACAAAAGAAAAAAGTATACACCTACTTTTTCTCTCAGCGAAAGGCTCAAATCCAAGCCATTCCAAGGTGTCAACCAACGCTACCGCAATGAGATCTTCCGGTGGGGTTAGGTACTAGCTTTAGTTAAGGAAAGCTGAATTAGTTCATTCCAGTCAATTCCTTCTTTTGAGCCGTAGTTTAGCCCGCTTGAGAGCTTTATCAAGCTAGGAATTTCATAATCAAGGAGAATGCCGCAATCCATTTCATAAGCAAGGAGTGAATCGATTGAAGTCTTTCCGTATTATGGTCTTAGTTAACCCAGCTCTTGTTGGAAGATTGTTTCAGAACCATTAAACCCAGAAAAAGCTGTGAACATGACTGTCTGAAAGGGGAGCAGCAGTCATTCCCTTCTTTGGTCCAGAATTAGTATAGTAACAGAGAGCTGTTCGAAGGAAGACTTTGTTGATGCAGTGGATGCAGTTTAGTCGATAAAGGGTTGGTGCTCTTCGGAATGTGTAATTCATTCTGGACAGGCAAAGCCGGAAGGCGTTGTTCATGTAGTTGCTTTTGAATCGAGAGAAGGTTGGTGCAATTCATTCAATACAGGAAAATGGGTTTGTCTTTCTTCTGAAAAAAGCCCAGCTCGCTACAGTCCTATAACCAAGCAGTCAAAAGAGGGTAAGAACTAAAAGCTGTCCGATCCAATGCAATCTCATTCACTACTTGTAAACCTCCGAAAAATGCGAAAGGAGCCCACATGCCCTATCTCCTTTCCCCCACCTCACAAGGATATTGATGAGAATAGAATCCTAATGAGGTGGGCCTCGCCCCAGAATGTGGAGCTACTCTTCTTTTTTGTCGATCGAGCCGGTTCCACGTTTGGAAAGGATGCTGTACCCCTCTATGGCCTATAGCAAGCATTGATAGCCAGTCTGCTATATATGTTAGTGAGTATCCTTACCTTAATAGAGGGCAGGGCCAAGCATGCCAAGTCCAAGTAGTCCCGCTCTTCAAGTAGCTTCTATATCTAAAGTAAGCAGATCTCTTAACCTCCTTTCTTTCTCCAATGGAGATAGCAAGAAGATAGATCTAGATCTTTTACGCTTGGAAAAGGAATTGAAAGTTTGGCATTCAACTCAATTTTATATAAAAACGCTTTTTGAAACATCTTTTCCATCCTGGATTGGAACCTGTCAAGCAAGTGACAGTAGGGCAGATAGCATTTCTTCTTCTTCCTTTACCGAACCGAAAGAATAGATAAGAAAAAGAAGTCATACTTTTTTTTAGTCTCTCTTCTCATACAACAGGAAAATGTCTGAAACCAAGACATGTAGCCCGAAGACTACTAAACCGGTCCGCCCAAGTCTCATGCCGCCTAAACATATGCCTCGCCGCCTGGTAATTAGAATCAGCAGGAGCACGACCTTTGAAACGACCAGGATCGGTCTTGGGGGGACGATAATCAGAATGTTAGAGTTGTAAGGGAACCTTTGTCGCAATGTATCTACTGAGTCTATATGAGGATTCTTCTCCTTGCCTTGATAGGAAGAGGAAGTAAGAAAATAAGATGGGTGTTTTGAAAGCCCGCCAAAACAAAACATCAGCAGTCAGAAAACCTGTTCTTACTTGGCTTCATTTCTCAAAAAGTAGAGAAGGAGCAAAGAACTGCGAACCCAGATGTGATGGAGCTTCAAGCATACTTCTACCTCGTCTTGGCTTGTGAGGTTTGGCATCTTTCATATTGGTTATAGTCTCCCTCAATCTTATTCTATTTGAAGTACCCAACATAGAGGCCTTTTCACATTCTTTTTTGCTCCTATTTTTATTCATTCTTTCTTCTTGCCCTCCTCAGCAATTCCATAACCGCCATAGGTAGCAGGTTGAGTGTTTAGTAACTTTTTTTAAAAGCCTAAATGGAAAAGCCTTTTCTTGCTTGATGCTTTCCTATCTCGAGTTATTCCCCGTGAATCCACCTATGAGATTGCTTGCACAAGCTTTGGATTAAAGAAGGACATAGAATGATTCAAGGAATGGGGACATAGCGAGAGACGCTGCTCTACATTTTGAGAAAGGGCTTTGTTACACGGAACAATTCAACAAAACAAGAAAGAGGCCGATTTGAGAACGTTTAGAGAGGCTCACGGGGCTAGACCCATCGCAGACCACAAAGAAATTTACTAAGCCTCAAAAAAGCTTGTCAAAAGACTTGACCCCCGAAGAGCTGACCCAAGCAAGGGCATTTCGGCAGTTGGTCGGCCAAGACCAGTTGGAGACTTTCCCAAAGCTCCTTTGGACCTCAGCTCCGCAACAAAGATCGATAGAGATAACAAGGCCAGGGGAAGAGACCCATTCTTTCTAAGAGAAGAGAACGGGAATACAGAACCGCGAAAATGGTCTTGGCACCTTCCAAGATCCCACGCTTTTTGTCTTCGACGATTACACAAAGCAAAGGTTTATATATCGTGCATTCCTTCTAGCCAAGAAGATATAGGAAGGAAGGGGGAAATCACTTTTTTAAAGGATCTAAAGCAGTGTGCCTCTGCGCTGCAGAAAGCTTATGCCGGCAACCAGAAGACTCCCTTTTCCGGGATCTCTCACCCGTTCAGGATACCCTATGATTATTCCATCCTGCCATAGAAAATGATATATTAGAAAGATTAGAAGGTGGATCAATTAGTTCAGTTGGCTAAGCCCTTGCCCTTTGACAGCATAGTGCAATTGCCAAAGGACATTGATTCCGTTATGAGCTTCTGTTCAGAGTTTCAATATTTTAGACGAGGTCTCATTAATCGTTATTGACCTTTTTTCTCACAGATTCCTATCCTTCAAGGGGGAGCCAACCTGGAATAGAAACCTAATGTAAGGATCCCTAAGGAAAAAACCTAAGTCTCATTCGAAACCGATTAAGTTAGCTCTAACTTATGAGCTTGCTGCTTATGGAGATTAGACCATGCACAGGAAGCCTTCTTTTCGTCGGCAGTGCTGTGGAGGGAGAAGGTACCTTATGCCCTTGACCCGACTAAGACGGCCAATAAAGATCTTGATTGCTTTGAGCATTGGGTAGGTCCAAAACTGGCCACCTTGGAACAGTTTGAATATGAATATCAGGGTTCTTTTTGTAGGTTGGGTTGACCTTGTTGGTCTCCCCTCCGATTCGATGAGTCCCTGATCCTCTTTTATCCCCCATCTATTCACTCCTAGTTATCCTAAGAATCCCGTTCACTCATAGAAAGGAGGGCGGTCATACTCATACTATAGGGGACAAATTGCTCGCTGCCGATGAATAATGCCGGCGACTGACTACTCAACCTGAGCATAGGGCGGCTTGGAGATTTCATCAGCATGTGCTCAAAAAGAGAAGATTCCGGTTTGGCCTCAGCTTGACCACTTCGCAACTTCTCCCTTTCCTTAAAGCATCTTTTTCGATAGCTTGAACGGAGATTTCCTCTCTTTGGTTCTTGAACCGGGAATGAACTCCCCGGGGTTGACGCTTGGAGCAGGACTAAAACGTGCTACATGGCCATTGTCGCTGCCTCAAACGCATTCTCTTATACCAAACGAAGCCCGGTCCCGGCTGTAACTACCGATTGGCAAACTACTTATAGCTTTCCTGGCACAAGCAATTCCACTATCTATGTGACTGTTCTTTACCAGCGCCTAGAATCATCATGCATAAAAAGAGCATTTCTTCGATATGGGATACCTGAGCCTTTTCTCTAGGAAGATCTAGTAAACGAAGGTTAGTAACATCGGTACTACAAGGAGTGGTCAAATTTCCTTTAGCTATACGGCGAAATGCCAGCGCTGGTCGTTAAGATTAACCACCATGAGGAGGGTCAAAAGACATCTTTGATTACCCGTGGGCCTTCCAGGATCACTTTTGGAGCTTGCTATTCATATTCTTTATTCTCGCTGGCCTAAGAAGGCACTACATTGAAAGTGAGAAATTTGACTGAGAAAGCTTCTATTTCCTTTCAACAGTCTATTCTACCGTAGCGAATAACTCCTGGTTGAATCACAAGCAAGGAGAGGAGAATCGAATTAGAAAAAAGGAGTCCCGGGCCCTACCTCTACCGAACGGACTTCTACAGCTACAGTTGCTAACGATCCCTGCTAACAGCCGGCCTTAAGCGCATTACAAACTATTGAAGGAGGAAATTGAAATGCTCAATGTCTGGGGTTCCAAAAGCAAGCAATCCCGTAGTTTTCAATTCCCACGTAACTAGACTTCTTTGTTCCTAAGTCAAAAAGAAGCAGTCCAATCCGCTATAAGATCAGGGGGGAGCTCATAAGGAAGGATAGTTTGCAACTGAATCGATGGAATAGGAAGATTCAATATAGGAAGGCCTCAGGCCGGAAAGATATAGGTACTAAAGCCGGCTCGGGGTCGATAATCCAATCCAATCCAAGTCAACGGGAAAGTCCACGACATACTTAAGATATGGCAAGGTTAAAAGCGAATCCACTCATTTTAGCACCCGCAATGGTATGACCCAAAAATTTGATTTTCTCGCGAAAGAGGTTCATACTCCTTACAGAATTTTTCATCTTTGATTTGATTGATGTCGAGATCAAATGTCTCATCCCCTTTCACAAGGAATTGGATCTTATTGTATGACAAAACCACAGATTGGGCTTAATTCAAAGCCCTTCCCTATTTATTCTAAAGGTCTATCATAGAGCCCAGAAACACAGCCTATAAGTCAATTTTCCTAAGGTGAAAAAGAGTGGGCCCAACATAGAACCCCAAGCAATCTAACAAGCACACGCAGTCACACAAGACAGGGTGGACCTATGGGAAATTTCTAAGCTCTCTAGTGTGGCTAAGTGTCTCCTTATAACTCCGGTAAGGCTTGGGGGCAGGAAGCTCCCATTGTGCCTCTCAAGATGGGCTATTTAAGGTGGCCTACCTTGGTCATCAGCTCCCCTTGACGTATCTCATGGTCTGGAGTGGGCCATGGGTACTGGTCCGTGGGGTGGAGGAAACTGGTCGAAAGTAGGGCGGAGGGTGGGCGTAGCGGATTTGATCATCCTCTGCTCGTAGGGATCCGGGGCACCGCCCAGAAGCGTCACGGACGAACCTAATCGTCTCGCAGTTACGCGAACCTGCTCCATCATCCACATCTCATATGCCATTGGCGGGGGTCCCATTCGTCATGTGCCCTTTTACGGGATCCCATTCCCAGTAAGTAGAGCAGCCTTGAACTATTGAACTCTCCTCTTTTTTCTGAGCTTCTACAATCAAGATTTCCTTCTCTTTACCAGTTCCCTGTCTTAGTCTTTCTTAGGTCCTTTTGTAGTTACTGCTACTCACTAAGGAAGGTTTTTATGCCTGAACTCTTTTCTTTAAGCTCACTCTTGAGCTCCTTCTTTTTTAATATCTTAGCTCCCCATCTGACCTGCCCATTTTGTGCTACTCTGGCCAAGGTCTTTATTCTGCTTCCAATAGCTAGTAAGCTTAGTCTGTCTGCTCTAAACCAACTAGATCTATTGATTCATCCGAAAGAGCTTCCTCTGCTTCGAGATATGCTTTGGATTTCTTACATATTGCGTGAGTTTCTTTGTCACTCAACCTATTGCCAAAGACCATCCCTCAATACAGAATTCCGCCCTCCGTCTAATAATCCCTTTATTCTCTTTCATCTGAACTTGGATTTAAGCTTCGATTCTCTCAATCGTGAAATCCTTTTCTTTTTAGTATTGAAGCATCTATTAGTTAAGAGGGTTCCAGAGAATCATCCAAACATTCTGAGATAGGGTTGTCAAATGGGGGAAGAGGAACGAGAGGCGTCCCTACGCTTTCTGGCTCACTAGTAGGTGACGAGGAAAAGGTAATTTCAGAGCTTCAAACATGACGGGTCGTTGGTTCTCATGGACGTGAAGATATAGCTTGTGTGCTGTTAAAAAAGTAGCGGGTCTCCGCCCCTTCTATTAGTAGGGCTGCGTATCCGTAGTTTGAATCCACAAGTCCTATTAGGTCTTTCAATCCTATTGAATCCCCTTGTCTTTAAAGACCTAGTTGTCATATGGAATTCACTTCCTGCTCATTGACTATTGGGATAATGAATCAACCCGTATCGTTGGGAAATCTATGTTAGCTGATATAGCTTCTTAGTCTGAGTCGTGGTTAGAGCGACATAAGCAGCCTTTACTTTACAACCGGACTTCTTTGTCTGCTTAGATTACCCTACATATCCAAAGGGAAGTGGGTTTGACCGATAGGGACCGGTTTCTAATGTAAACGGAATGGCACCCTTCCTCTTTTGACCGAGTATCTAGGCTCCCCCTACCCTTCAATTCACACTTTAAGATATAAGGTAAGGATTGAGAGTTCTGATTGGGGAATCGTTATCCTTTGTGGTTCGAGGGCTCACTGCCCCTTGAGAGCAGTGGTTGAGTGACTCAATTAGTAGCTTCTTTGTTCTGGTATCCGGTCAAAGGCCAACTGTCTTAGCCATAGCGATCTGGCTGGTTCAGTTCAGGTTTAGCTCTTTCATCAAACCATGGAAGACTGGCTTCAAGCAATTTGAATGTGTTCATCCTTGTTATTGAGTTGGTGTAATAAGCTTACAAGAGTTCGCTTTTTCGTTTTAGCGCTACTTGGATACTTCAAGCCAAGATCAGGACTTTGGGTGGGGTGTCGGTACTCAGAGGCACGCTTTGAAGAATTCCTTCTTTCTTGTAGCTTTGGCTACTGAACTTATGAACAGAGGACAGAGCCTTACTTAAGCCGCAGAGAGAACGCTTTGTTCCGTCTTTCGGGTTGTAGGGCGTAGGGAGTAGACAAGTCAGTCTATAGAGCTAGTTAAAGTCGGAAACACGTTGCTTGCAGCTCAAGTGTCTTAGGAACTTGTCGCTAGTTCAGTTACGGGTGCCAGTATTCTTGGTCTCGTCGTAGAAAGTCTTTTTTGCTTTTCGGTAGTCCTTATCGGGCTTTTTTTAAGATTTGAATCTGAAGTCAGGAAAGAGGAATCCAATACCAATGCTTAGAGAATCAAACTCTTCCTTCAATAGTCAAGTTCCAGCGCTCTGCGAAAGCCCTATCTAAGGTTCTACTTGGGTCTTCCTTTCCTGTTGCTTCACTAACCCAATCTCGATGAAACTACAAGCAACTATCATCTGCGGATGCCAATAAGCAACTAGTCGTGCCGGGATCAATCAGTCCAATATACCTTACGGTTGTAAATAGACAAGGGTGCGAACCTTCAAACATCTGTGATGAAAGAAAGTCTACCTTCCACATTCAGGTCAGATCACCTACAAAAAAGTAGATTGTTTCTTGCGGGATTAGTCAAGTCAAGTAACTTCCATAGTCGCTTTCACAGAAGAGGAGATAGAGCCGAAGGAAAGAATATAATATACCTCCCCCATACGAAGTCAGAAGTGGAGCGACGTGAACCTGGGGTAAGGTGCACTAGCGAGCGACTTCCTTATCCAATAATGCCGCTATCATGCGCGAAGCGAAGCTTGATAGGAGCCCGAGCTAAGAAAATAGAACAAACTCGACGTCACAAAACCAAGGGTAGATCGCTCAAGGGAGCAACTCGAGATAGATGCAAGACTCTTTCTCCTGCCCTTCACTTAGAAAGAAAATCCCATTTTCCAGCACGCACTAATTCCTACGTTTTGTCGGTCGAATAGCCGTCTTGTGTGACCTTCAAAGCCTGATTAATGCGCCTTAAAACCCTCACGTTGAACCTTGTTGAGTTTCGCAACCGCCTCAAACAAGTGATCAAATGAGAAACTTAGCTTACGCTTACAACCTAGCCTGAGATTCGATGCTAAATGCTAAATATGATTCTGCATCATCCGCATAAATAATAAGAATATGATTCATCTGCTGAATGCTCTTTCTTTGAGTGGAAAAATGAATGACTTAGTTCAAAGAGAGGTCAATGTCAATTGATCACCTCGGTCGGTAACCAAATGTACTTGACTTTACATACACGTTGTTGGGTGGCACTCTCATTTATTTGAAGAAAGCACTTCCAGGAGGCAGTCCCTTGACCTTTACCATACATGGATAAGTCATTTGCCGTACAACGCTTGCCCCCTAGCTTGACGCTAAACTACAAGATAGCCCTCCATACCTCTTGAAAGGGGAAGTAGATGAGAATTTGATAATAGCAGGCGCAGGGGAGAGTCCGAGTATCTACTACAGGGCCAAAATGAGATAACAGGGCTCTCCCCGATGATAGCTCTCCGATAACGTGGAAAAAAGGGACTCGACTCCCTCCCAAACAACTTGCGGATCTTAATTTGTGCTATATTTCCCGGGTGGAATACACGTGGAACCAACATCACACGGTCTCTCTCGAGAAAAAGCATTTAACACTTTACCGGGTTGAATTATTAACTTCTTATCAAATTCCTTTTTGAGTGAGCGGGCCAAAAGCCTCTTTTGCATAAACAAGCTTTGAGTGAGTTGGTCCTTCAACCGATGAAATTCTTCTTCGTCTTCTGTTGATTCCGCTGCGGTAGCGTATAACACAACAACGGGTTTATGCGTCTTATGCACCTGTGTCGGATGCTTCTCCAGAAGATTCGTCTTTATCTATACATCTCGGGTCGATCTCACGTTTAGCGAGCCTGGTGGTCTTCATCATAAACCAATTATAACGTTTATCTCGCCTTGCCTACTTTGTTGAAAGGGTCTCACTCCCGATCTCCTCACAAAGAAAGATCGTCGTCGTCTGTTCAACTACTCCTTAGTCGGCCATTGAACCCACACACTTTAGATACTGCTTATTAAGTCAAATGCATGTATGAGACGGAGAAAGCAGAAAAGTGCACTTACAGTTATTCTACACGCCATTTTGGGCCTCCGAAAGCTTTTTCTCGATTAGAGTGAGATAGAGTAGTGATGTAGGGGCTTGCACTTTGCTAAAGCCGTGAAAAGGAGTGGACGGTTGTCTTTTGGCCTAGTTGGACTGGTTCGCCTAAGAGACCCGATCCCCATATCAAAAGAGCCCCTACTTGTTCACCGTACTAGACCTAGTAGACCCCCATTAACATATGGAGATGGTTCTAGACCTCCCTTAACATATGATGAGATGGTGGAGCCGAAAGAAGCGTACCAGTAGTTCCTTGCTGGACCGTGCTGTCTTCAAATTGCCCGTCGTCTCTCGGCGAGGGTTTCGCTTGCAGCTTATTAGGGTGGGGGAGGATTGTCACGCTAAGGCAGGCTTTTGTTGGCCCTCTTAATTTAGAATCTGCATACCAATATGACCGGGAAAGATCAACTTTCAGTTAGATTATTATAACTCAACGCTTGCCTACCGGTACAGTTGCCCTCTACAAGATCGCCTCTGCCTCTCTCTCTGTCCCCTCTTACTGTTGTTCCTTTCCGTTCTGGTAGCGAAGTGGAAGTACTCGCGAGCCATTCCTGTAGTTATTGGCTGTAGTGAGCTCTTATGAGAGGAGCGTCCCTCCCGTTGTGAGTTGTCCTACCTAAGTTCCCAGCTATCTGAGTAGGTTTGTTATCCACTTTCGTAGTGAATTGCTTTCATTATCCTCTCCCCGTTGAACTTTCTTTCTATTCGACCTCCCCAAAAACCAGTTTCGAGAACCCCCTGAATCTCCCAGAATCTTTATTCCATAAGTGTTTAGTTCTTTCACCCAATACTTATTCCGTTAAGAGGGATTCTATAAGACCTTGTTGACATGTCAAAAGTGGGAATCGTGTCACTTTCTAGTGCTAGTGCCGGTTCAAGTGAAAGTTATACAGCAAGTATCAAGTGCCTTCCTGTTCTAGTTCCTTCTTTACTTCACTGCTTCCCTCTATCCGGGACTAGACTTTGACTCGCCTTTCTTTATGATCTGTTTTCAGCTCTAGACCGCTAGTGGGACCTAAAAAAGAAACTGTTCCCTTACCGATGCCCCTATTCCTTCCTAACTCTCCCTACTCTTTGATTTCGGTTCCTCTCCCTCACCCCGCAGCTCAAACTCCGCATCCTGATCCAGAGTTTGAACTGTGAAGGAATTACCGGTGCGCACAGAGAAGGAGCTGTGAGGGAGAGAATACAGAGAATACGCCCTTGACTATACGGAGGATAAGGAATTAGGCAGCTTAGGGACTGATTTCCTTTCTTATCTTATTGTTGAGACAGGAAAGCAGGCAAAGTCAAGCAGTCAAGCGGGTCGGCATCTATCTGCAGTAGGAGTAGGACGTAGCACATAAGAGGGTCTTAGGAATCGATCGTCATGCCCATGCCCAGAAGAGGATGCTATCGAATCGGAGTTTCCTGTAGGGACTAATAGAGGGAGAAATCGGATTGATGCAGAGAGGAGTAGGTGCATTGATGCCGCAAATCCGATGTTAGCAAGAACTGTTAGGAATGGCATTGATGCATCGAATACAAGTTGTTACAGAAAGAGAGATATATCATTAAAAGAGGAAGGAATTAACTACTTTCTTTCCTACCCTATCTTCGTGACTGGGACTTCAGGCTTAACACATGGATTCTAAACCTGCTTTTATATAAGTTTCTGGATGGACAGAAGGAGCTGCACATTCATAGGTTCTTTAAAAAAGGTTGTGCACATGAATATGACTCTATGACTTTATTCCTTTCGTACCGTCGATGGTACGCTCTGTAGGCGCCATTGCCATTTCCTTGCTTTCCGCTGGGTAACGAAGTCCCTAACAATAAGTAAGGAAGTCTGTCTTCTTTCCCGAAAGCGGCACAAATCGTCTTAACAGGATCTTTATCAGATAAGACCTTCCCACCTTTACCGCTTCCTTCAATCGACTGCTTTGAATTGAAAGGAAAGACCTTCAGCGCCTACCTTTCTTGCTTGGAAGAACTAGGCTTAGAGCCAATAGAAGTCAAGTAGTTGTACCTGGATTCCTCAAATGTCATTGCGTGGAACTCTTTATATGCTCCCCGAATCGGATTCATGGCTAAAGGAATGCTTGCTGGCTAGCACTTTATCTTAGACGTCTATCTCACTCTTTCTTTCACAGTGCCTATCTCGATTCTTAAACAACCTCTCCCGCCCGGTCGAGTCAGCTTCGCTCCTTTTTATTCGTACATCTCTTTCTCGAATGGAAAGATCCCAATAGTCAAGGTAGGAAACTGCGAAGAATAGCGTAGTCAAAATAGAAGTCGGTAGCCTTTTCTTTTGTTTAAGTCTTGTGCTTGCAGCCTAGTCTATTCCTCAAAGAGGATTAATCTAGGAATGAAGGACGAGCAGATTCAATAGCTGAGAAAGGATGGCAAGACAATCAATCAGAATCAGAAATAGCTGTCTTCCGATGATTCACTATTCCGAAAGAAAGGGCTGCGCTAAACCTTACGTAAAAACCAACCTTACCTTACGACTGCTTCGAGAGCGGATAGAGCATCCTCTTTTGGGCATGAATCCGATTTTCATCAATCCGAATAGTAAATGCCGTTCTTCAGCTGCTTCCTCCTTTCATGCTTCCTGCTGCACGAGATGAGACGGATGGACTACGAGCAAAAGGGGCACTAATCTCATGGGCGGAAGTTCCTTGCCTTGCCCTTCTTGCATTGCATCTCGGAGGGCTGGCTAATCGAGTGCCTCTTGTGCGGAAGGAAGAAGGTAAGAAGGAAAGTAATCAGGGAAGGCATAGGGCGAAGCGGGTAAGGCAGATTCTGCTCATCTTCCTTCTACAATAGGATAATCGGCCGGGACATAAAGGAAAGAAAGAGAATAACAGACAGGAAATACGGAGAGAAGGAGAGTCTATCGTAAAGCTGATCTCCGAGCTTACTCAACTCGTAAAGGCAAAGTTCTTTACCCGAAAAAACTGGAGCACAGCTATACTAGTCAGCGAAGAAGCTAAGGTCCAGGTTAATGAAGAAAGGAGTCCCGTTTAAGAAAGAGGGAATCAAGATAGGAGTACGCGAAAGGATAAGAGAGAAGGCCAAAAAGCCTTTTTTTCGAATAGGAGATCTAAGGAAGTAGCTAGTGGCAAGATCTTACTTCTAAGGTGAAAACCTTATTGGGGGCAGACAGATATGATGATCTCTCCAAAGAAGGGCAGGCTTCTCGCCAAATCTCTCTTCTATTACGAAGACTGCTCTGCTCTCCCTCCAAAAATGAAGAAAGACTTGTTCTCTTTCTATTAGGAGTGATCTTTCCCTCTTCCGGTGGTGATCTCACTTTCGAAAGAGAGTCTCGACGTGGTCCAGGTATATCAGCTCCCCTCGGGCAAGCATAAGATAAGATTTGTATGAAAGAGATTTCGTTTCACCGTTTGACTCTGTTGACTCTGAAGCTTGATTTCACACTGACAGGTTTGAAGGAAATTTCATTCACTAACCCTTTCTTACTCCCACTACTTCTTTCACTTTCAGTTAAGTTAGTCGCCCATCCTTAGCGTTTCACACTAAGCAAGTAAACTACCTTTGGCATCTCTCTTTTAAGGTTTATAGCATTCTATGTAATATCGACCGGATGCGCTAGGTAGATTTCTCTTCTCTTCATCTCCATTCATTGAACTTGTTCCTCTGCGCGGAATAGAGATCCTTGTTTTGATTAGGAGAGAGGCGAGCCCCGCACCAAGGGTGTTCACCTACGAGACACCGGTGCCTCTTGACTTTCATGTGTTTTTCATGCGTTAGCTGCTTTCGCCCTTGTGCTAGTCGGGCACTTTCCCGCAGGTTCATATATTTTGGTTATATCTTGTGTGAGTGAATGAGGTAGTTTTACTTGCTCGCTTGTTAGCCACTGTCGTTTTAGTTGGATCAACTCCCCCTTTCTGCAGGTGCTGGGCAGTTTACTCACTTAGCGCTGTCCTCAGCTTTGCTTCTTACCCGCGAGGTTGAGCCGCTTTCTTCTTTTTTCTTCGATAGACTAAATAGAGTTTACCGAGTAGAATTGCTATAAATAGAATCTTAAATAAATACAACTACTGTTTCTTCATTAACAGAATATCGGAGTGTAGGGATTCCTAAACCCACTTTCTAGACCTCTTGCGCTAAACGAATAATAGATAGCGAATAGATAGGCAAACCTGGCTCATCACTCTAATGGAGCTGCTTTGCTCCTCTGCAAACATCTATCTTTTTTCGGGACTTCCGCCCCTGAAGAAGAGAGTGAGCCGGATGGGAGACAAAATGGCACATTCTGAAGGTAGTGCACAGCTAGTTCGGCTGGAGGGGAAGGTAGGGGACCCCGCCCGGCTGTATAAAGTAGGGCTAGCGGCTCCATCTTCTCCTGAAATAAGAGGGCTCCAGATAGCTAGATTCGTTCAGAGCCCATTTCCGTGCATTGGAATCTTCAGACTATGCTTCTTGTATCCCGGGAAGCCTCTGGGGCAAGCTTTTTGTATAGCTTCTTAGCTTCTCCGTCGAGATCGGTAAGATTTAGACCGGGAGATTGGGCCGCTATCGCTTTCATACGGTGAGAGCTATCGGTTCAAATCCAATAAAAGAGACTCGCCCTGGTATTTCATAACAAGTGGTATCGTTCGAAGGACCAGAAGGCATCCTTCGGATGGGGGCTTGCTTGCTCGACTGCAAGGAAGTTCACTAGCTCAACCGGAAGGGAGAGGAGAGCGACTGCTGACAACAATTTGTGCAGCTAAGGTTTGCTTTGCCTAATTCGTTCTAACATGATATACATTTTGGATGCCGGCACGCCTACTCTCTTGTAGTCTTCCCACTAAGCAAGTAAATAACCACTCTCTACGCAAGCAAGAAACAATAAATAACAAAGTCTGAGTCAATGGGATTTGGTTAATCGCTCACTCTGTCACGAGAATGGGTGGGTTTGCCCCCTTCAACTGAAAGGAAGAGGCATCCTCTCGGTCATGCAAGACATCGATTCTGGAAAAAAAGGATTATTAAATCCCGAAACGCCTATCACTAAGTAAGCTGGTGGACAAGCGGATCAAGAAATGATGTAACCGGGGGGTTGTCTGTCCATGCGAGGTGGTTCTTCCTCCGAGAATGTATATCTCTTTTATCCCTAAGTTTCTCATCAAGTGGAAGAGACAGGCTGGGAGAGGGAAGAAGAGGGGCCCTTACACACTAGATAGAAGGATAGATTGGATTGTAAGCACCACGAGAACGAGTCCTCTTCGGCTAGCTTTTCGCAATAGATTGATTAGATATCCTATTATTCCATTACTTACGATGCCCTGGATGCGGATAGTAGTGAGTTTATACCTCCGCCTAATTAGCAAGACTGTTCATACCTTAAATAAGGATTTCTTTCTTTTCTATTTCTTTCATTCAAGCGAGCTGCCAGGGCAGCAACTGAACAATTACACTTAACAGGGGCACCAACACCGGCACCGGGCCACGAAGATTAAATAGGTCTTCCCGCGGTTCCATTTCAGAGGAAGGATATATCACATTTACCCAAAACCGCTAGTCCAGGAATTCTTCTTTCGCTAACATCTGGAAGTGAGATCGAATCACCAACTGCAGGACTTCGCCCTGGTGCTTTACCGCCAAGCCAAAAAAAATCAAGTAGTAAGAGTCTCAATCTCCTGCTGTGGCAGGCGTATAGTCGCTCACTTGAATTGCCGCTTTCCTGCCGAACTCTCTTCTAATCTCCATTCCTATTTGTGCAAAGGATTGGGTCCTAAGTAGAGGCGAGCATTGTTGTTATCGATGGAGCAAAAACTAGTAGAAAGGGGGGCGGAGATAAAAGCTTTATGGAATTAGAAGTCTCAATGAATTGAAGAATGAAAAGATCCAACTAGTCTGACGCAGGCTTTATCGATGGCTGGGGCGCTGCCCCTCGAGGTGCAGAACATGAGAATGAGTTTTTGATCAACCCGCTCTTCGGTCAGCTTGACGAAATGCACTTGCCTTTTCTCCAACTACGTAAAGTAAATGTCTTCTATAGATCTCTTCCATCCTCGAATCGGTCTATCGACACATACGAAAAACATTCCTGGCGCCCGACTTGATAAAGGAGTGACTTTTATCTTCGAAGGGATTCTAGTTCTTTTACAGAGCTGCCCCTGTAGATTCGGAGTCAACGGCTCGACTCAAATGGCTTGAGAATATTACATATTACCTTCTCCCCTTCTGCTGAACAGCAGGGGTAGTAGGGTCAGAAGGTAAAGCTCCGCTTACGAGATAAAAGAGTTCTAGTGGGAAATTTCGATTATATTGCTCAGCTGGTAGCCGAGGCAGCTACTGTCTCTACAGAAGGCAGTTACTTAGAGCATTACGACTGAATGAATCGGAGTTATGTCATCAGGAGGAACAATGCCCCGGTCAATAGTGAGACCCGCACCAAATGGGTTAGATCTTTTCGTTCTCTTCATCGATGCGTTATCGTCTTCCTCTGTTTTTGCTTCAATAGGTATGGGACCGAGCACTTTCTCTCGTTTGTTTATTAAGATCGATATCCCACCCTTAAGGGTAAGGAAGCCCCCACGAAATAAGTCGTTTAAAACCCTTCTTACGGTCCCTGTCCCCGAGGTACAACGTGATGTGCGAAGGTTCGAAACCGGCCTTAAGCGTGGAAAAACGGTCATACCGAAACCTCCGGCTACCGAGGCATTTCCAAGGGTAGTTTACTCACTTGATGATTCTGGATTAGAAGGGAAATTCAATCTATCTCGACACAGGCTTTATTATATGGGCGGGGCCGGTCCCTCCCGGGGAGCAGAACCTGAGAATTTTCACTCAGCTTATGTGCCTGCGTTAGCCAGGAGAGCATGACATAATGAGTTCAACCGTTCCCTAAATATGGATCTAAAGATGGAGAATTCTCCCGCTCTGTCCCCATTGTCCCACGGACAGGGGGTGGCCCGGCATCGTCCTATCTGCCAACTTCATTCTTCATTGGCTTTCTCGGACGGCTCTTTAGCCTCTTCTTTTAGTCGAGTGGAGAACCCGTTCCTCTGTGTGAAACCTACCCTTTTAGGGCTTCCCCACTATGCTCTAGCCAGGGATGCATTTAGTAAGACCGATTGTATAAGCGCTAAGCTTTGCTTATCCGGGCTAACTACATTCGTTTGCCAGCCTTGCTCGTGATGAGCTATTGGGCATGACACGAACATATGCCTTGACATTATCCTCAAATTACCCATTCAGTCTGTAATCTTCTGGCGAAAACGATAGGCATTGAGATTTCTACTCTCCCGTGGTCGAGCAAGGAAACCTTGAAAGGGGGCGGAAAAGCGCCGTCTTGACCACAAATCCCCACCGACGCGGTGTGCTCTGTCACAGGCGTTGAAGCCGTAGATTCATACAGGAATTCTTCGGAATGTGCCATTTCGGGGACTATCGCAGGAGTTGCAACCTCAAGATTTAAAGATTTTTGCCACTTTCTCATAGGCATCGGAGTGCAGAAAGCCCTAAAAAAGGCTAAACGAGAGGCGCCCAGAGAAACTCAAGTTAGCATCTCCAAGAGAAGACCTCAAGGACCTAAAACTAGCAATTCTCTTAGCAGGATTTTGGGCATCTCCATTGGGGCTTCTCACAACCTTTCATTCGAACCGGTAAACTTCTTCTTCGGAGCCACGAGGCCTCTTCTTTTTGTAATTTCTAGTCCGATTCCAGTCTGATTCTACTGATTGAGTCCCCATCTCCGTATTGGGGATTACCGCAATCCATCGTCAGTGACCGAGACTCACGGTTCACCGGGAAGTTTTGGACAGAGTTGTTCAAGCTCATGGGCTCCGCACTGTATTTCTCCACCAGTTTTCATCCGCAGACAGATGGGCAAACCGAGAGGGTGAATGCACTTCTAGAGTTGTACTTGAGGCATTTCGTGAGCGTCAACCAGCGAGATTGGGTGAAGTTGCTGGATATTGCGCAGTTTTCGTACAACTTACAACGGAGTGAAGCTACCAATCGGAGTCCATTCGAGATGATTATGGGACAGCAACCTCTTACACCGCACACCGTTGAGAAGGTTTACAATGGTAAGAGTCCCGCGGCATTCAAAGTTGCCAAGACTTGGCACGAGCAAGCAGATATTGCACGGTCATATTTGAGCAAGGCAACCAAGAAGATGAAGAAATGGGCAGACAGTAAACGGAGACATGTCGAGTTTTCTGTGGGAGACATGGTATTTGTGAAGATTTTGGCCGGTCAACACAAATCCACACGCTCACTTCATAAGGGACTGCTGCGGAAGTATGAGGGCCCATTTCCTATTGTCAAGAGGGTTGGAAACGTCGCTTATCAATTGGGGCTACCCTCGAGACTTAACTTTCACCCAGTCTTCCATGTGAGTTGTTTGAAGCCTTATCATGCAGACATGGAAGATCCTGACAGAAACGAGCCCAAACGAGTGCCATTTGGTGCCACTTCCGCTTACGACAAGGACATCGAGGCCATTCTAGATACAAGGGTGGTTCGCAGGCAGAATTATAATCCGAGTCGTGAGTCTCTCGTGAAGTGGAAGGGCTTAGCGGATTGTGAAACTAGTTGGGAACCCGAGCATGCACTTTGGCAATTTGAGAGCAAGATTCGGGAGTTTCACGATGCGACTTCGCGATGAGGGCATCGCGCAATTAGGTGGGGGAGAATGTCACGTCCGGCCCAAGCCCAAATCCGTATGAGGCCCAATATTCAATTCGAGAGGCTTGACCCAGACTTGACCCAGAAGCATCAAGGAATATGCCAGAGAATCATTCTAGAAGCTTCCAGAATATTCCTCTCCTTTCAGTCGAGTGAGCTTTCGCTTCCTCACCAAAAAGGCAACAGAATAGGACTAGGATTCTATTGCTTGTACACTTAATCCTAGCCATCCATCTAAATGGATATGTACGGATCTGGACCGTCGGATCTACTTGTAAAATCCTAACGAAAGCTAGCTAGTCTTAGGTTTAATTCATTCCAAGCATTGTATTCAGCAATACAATAGAGTTTTTTCTCTCCATCTCTGTTCTTCGTGTTCTTATTTATTTTTGAGAGTTTGTGGGTTTTTTTCAGGCTTACTTAGTGTTCGATCTCGTGTTTGTGCACTAAGGCCGCACGATCCAAATAAGGTCGTGACAGTTGGTATCAGAGCGTTGGTTTTCAGATCACATCTCAAAGAAGGGAACGATGGCAAGAAGCGATGGTAACTCGAGTGATGCTAGCGTGGGGCAAGAGGATGCTCACACACGAGGGAAGAAATCCCGTGGCCATTCAAGATCTCGCGATGTGGTGAGATCTTTGGAAGTAAAGTCGGCTAAATGCGAGTTGGCGGTGGCGGACCATGCTGAGCAGTTAGATCGACTAAATCAGTTTGTGGAGGAAGTTGACAACAAGTTGGAGGGACTTGGGGAGAAGGTAGCGCACTAATTCTATCCTCCTTTCCTGCTACTAGGGAAGCGCGTGCTACTACTTTTGCACCTGCTTCTCCTATGGTAACTTTTCGTTGTCCTTCATTTTGAGTCATCATTCCGCTTTTCTTTCTTATTACTTTTATTGACTTGTCTTGGTGAATCAACCAGAACCCAATGAATAATGCGGGTCTCCATTCAACTATTTCACTAGCCAAATAGGATGAAAAGCAGCAAGCCCATAGGAAGTTGTAGCTCAGTCTATCTTTCTGCCCAGAATGAATGCCCAACGGAACCTACTCCACTGAATCGAGGTACTTTCTCGTTTTTGGCATAAAGCCCAATTGCTTAACGAATGTATCTAAGGCTATCAGATATACCGATTTGCTTCAGTTAAAAATTTGACCGAAAAGTCTTCACATGCTTTCGCTTGAAGCTGAAGGAACTTATTTAACCCTATTTGAAAACTGTAGGATAGTAGACCCACCCACTGGAATAAGAAGTCGAGCAGACCCATACGAGTCCAACGATTTTCGCTGAACCGTCAAAGCCAGGCAAAAAATAGAAGTAAATAAGATAAGGAAAGGAGTAAGGAATTTTTAGATGTACAGACAAAGACAGTTGCTGCTTCTGATCTATCTTATTCCGAAGAAAGTCTGAGGGCACTGTTCCTAGCTGCTCTTGCACATGATCTTTTATCTTTTGACTCCGCTTCTTTATTTCACTTCTGCTTTAGGGACAACCTATTTCATTGGTTTCTCACCCTCGAGTACAGAGCTCTTTCCTTTCGGATCTTGCTTTCACCCCCTAACATTGAAGACTCTAATGAGTAGTCTACTTTGCTTGAAGTGCCCATTTTTAGCCTAGTATGTAGACGGGATCGCTTTCCAATTAACGAGGAGGTACTCTGTCATTAGCTCGCCCTCGGAGTACCTTTGTTTTGTCTAGCCCAGGTTTCTAAGATGATTTCCTCTGGGAGGACGGAAAGAGATCGAAGCTCTCTCTTCTGACGATGGTTGGAGTTGACGTCAGTCAAAGTCACTTTTAAGACTAAATAATCAATTGGAAGACCTTCGCTTGATGAAGCCTATCGGCAAAGACAAAACGAGGATGATCGTCGTACCTGATCCTTCCGCTTGGCTATTTGAAATCTGACTCTCTTGAAACGGGCCAGCTAACCACTCGCTCGCCCAGTCGAGCCAACCTTTCGCTTTCCTCACTTAAGTGTCAAATGGTTTTGCCGAGTGCATTTAATCAATCGATCCTTGGTTTACGTGTGTAAGATGACTCCCCTCTGGTGAAGTGAAAAGATCATTTTCAAAAGCCAAATGCCAGTCAAAGAAAACTGACTAACCAAAAGGCCGGAATAAGCGAAAAAAAAGGGGAAAGTCAGAAATGGCGGAACGGGAAGATACTCAATCACCAAAGACAAAGATAGAATACCGTACATACAATAGTTCAGTCCATACTTGTACTTGCTATTTCTTGAAATAGAATTTCCGATTATCACAATTATCATAAATGATGTTCGAAATCGCAGATGTCCGGTCAATTCAGAGTGGATTTTATAGCTTCTCAGAACCTCTACTTCCCTGAATCCCTCCTTATTTTCATTTTATTGTCTAATGAACAACTGTCTGGCGCGTTAGGGCAAGTGCAAGTTAGGCCGAAATAAGGGGTAGACCTTGCCCCGTTAGATAGCTTTTCTCATTAAGATACCAAGGCTCTATTCGGGAACCACTAGTTGCTAACTTGGCCGGTCGGAAACCGGTTGCCTCGAGGCTTGGTTGCCCGAGCGGCAGAACACAAGTTCCTTCCAGCCAGCTAGCACAAAAAAATCGCGGATAGACGAGCGCACAGCGAGCGGAGTGTGTTAGATGGGCTGAGAATAGAGTTCGGCTCAAAGGGTTCGGGCTATAACGGCAAGTTCCGGAGAACTCGCCATCCCATCCTTGTCCCGTAACCATGCGGAGTGGGAGTAAGAAGCTAATTCAAATGGGTTGATCTCTTAGTTTAACTACAAGCGCATCTGGAAAGAGCATGTCGGGGTGAAGAAGGTGACTCCATACGGAGGAAACAGGGATGCAAGGGAAAGAATAAACAGTCATTTTTATCGAGCGAAAAAGAAGCACACGAATTCTCATACTTAGAAAGCGAAGGGGTGACTTTATTTCTATTTGGTGGAAAGTAAGGCCTGACATTGACTCCCCTGCTGCCTAAGAAGGTCCTTCAGAGCCACCATCGTTTTTAGATCCACACACAAAGACAAAGAAAAAACTATTAAGCCTATGCCCGTCCATTCCTTCGCAATCTTAACTCTCCATTTTCTTTTTCTAGAATAGAAGAGAAAAGAAAGTCCTGGATCAATCGGGAGAGGCACCGAGAAATCATTACAGGGGATTCTTGAAGCAGGGGTTGGCTTCATATTAGGATTAGGGAAAGGAGAGTGAGGTCCAGAGTGGGCAGTCCTCGGCCCGATCATTCAATTTGTTACAACTTTACAACTCCAACCGATGCTCGTCGATGGGATGCGTAGAAGAAAGCGCAGGAACGTAGCCTTGGGAAAATGCTCAAGAACGAGCAAAGCACCCTTCGCAGCGGTTCTCCAATACCAATAGTAGATGCTGTACTAAGCAATGAAGTACCATGGAAAATGCCTTAGAACAAAAAAGAAAACAGGAGCGATCATACGAGACTACTTTCCTTCCCTTTCAGGTAATAGGACTCACCCATTTTCAACATAGACTTTCATTCTACTCAGAATCTATCTACAAGTAAGGGATTGAAGGGACGCAGTGAAGGTAAAGCTTCGTCTTTCTATTCATGAAAGAATTCTAATTAGATATATAAGAATTCGAGTGACTCACAGGGGAAAATCCAGATTGTTCCAAACGGGTTCTCAAGCAAGACAAGTCCCAGGTAGTGGACTTAACACTTAACTAACATCACTGCCAGACTCAATCCATAGAATCCGTTTCGTCTCCAAGAAAGTCTTCGTTCTTTGCCCAACCTCAAAATCAAATAGGAATAAATAGAAATAAATAAAAGAGGGTTAGGTTAAGGTGTGAAGGGGGGTTGCTAAGCCCCAGGAATCAAGTTCTTTGATTGCTTAGTAGAAGGCGTTCGAGACTCCGTATCTTCTGATCTTTGCTTTTAGTCCGCTGTTCAAGTCAAGCTCTCTCAGAAGAGTCAATTCAATGCTTTGTACTTACAGTCAGATAAGTCGCTTTCGAATGCCTTACTTCTTTGTACGATAGCAAGCAAGGTAAGAAAGCTTAGCTCTGTGTCCGGCAACTGATGAAAGAGTCCAATCTCCGGGTAGGAGCTGAAACTGGTATTAGCTTCTATAGAGGAGCAAGACGCTTCGTTTGCGCTTGTTTAGTTCGTTGCTTGTTTTTAGCCTTCCTTCTCGACCTTACTATTATTACTGAATATATTACTATCAAAAAAGGAGCCTTCACTAGTCATAATGGGCTGGGCCCTTGTATCCGCATATGAAGGAAGCGTCACGTAGTATCTTTAGTTCGTGACGTGAGCTCTTCAGTTCGTGAGTTCTCGAGCTGCTATGCTTTAGCCTATCAACAAGGCAAAGCTGACTAATCGACTCAGGTCCTATTCAATCAAATCAATTCAAGGCGAAGGCAGGGCTTTTCGATGGGAATCATAACCTATTTCAGATGTACCCTTGCTCCTGGGATTCGACTTTCCTTCTGAGGATGGAGAGAAGGCGCAGCTAGTCTTTCTCTGAGTCCTGTGAACGACTGCTTTCGGCTTTTGGGTGGGGGAATTTCATTAGTGACTTCACCACGATCGGGATGCTGCGCGAGTCATGATCAAAAATTCATGATTGAAAAAGTTAGGAGTTAGGTTTTGGTTTAAGGAAGGAAGAGTTGATCCACTACTTGAAAGTGAAACCACTAATTGAAAGCACTGGCCGTCCTACAGAAATCCTTGCTTGGAACCAGCTTTCCCAATCAATCAATTCTAGAAGATGCCTAGTCGTTGATCGAGCTTACAAGCAAGGAACGAAGTTCTCAGTCCAAGTTGTTGCTTGGTTCCTTGTCTTCATTCCTGGAATGAGAAATGCAGCTGTGTTGGATCTCAACCTCCCGTAACTAAGATGGAAAGGGAACTTGCTTTCCTGTGTCGGATGGAAAGGAACTCTCACTCGGAATGGAATGCCAACAAATAGCCGAATTGGCTTGGCTATGTTCTTTTTACCGGTAAGTGGTTTGAGGAAACCAAGCAGGCAATGAACTGGCCAGGCAGTAAAATAGAAAAGGATCCTCCCCGGAGGGGTAAGAAGCAAGGCAGGAGCGGTATAAGAGAAAAAAGTCAGTGCTGCTTTTGCAGTTACAGAATCTGGTTTTAGCTTAGCTGCAATCCTTCCCGCTCTAGTTCGACTAGCTTTCCTTTCACGTGGTTCAGTCTTGGTGTGAACAAAAGGCGTAAGCGCAGTTCTCTCGTTCCGGCTTAGCCTACCATACCATGGGAAGGGACGAGCGGTGGCAGTAGGAATTGATTTCGTAATTATGACAAGGGAGGGTCTGTTTGCAGACGAGTGATAGCAGTCCATTCTCCATAGGAATGTGATCATAGGATGATTAAACCATTAGCTATTCATTTTCGCCGGGCTTCTCCAAGAGCCGATTGGGGGCATCCTGGCTTTAAAGGATTTGCGCAAAGAGGCCATTTGATCACAGCTGAACCGGTAATGTCAATTTTTACCTGTTTGTTTGGTCTTTAAAAGAACCTGGCTACTTTAGCTATGAAAAGCAGCTCAGTATAAAGCATTTCTTTCATTATCATTTTCTATTTTATAAGGGCATCCCATTAGAAAGCATTTTCTTAGCATTAGCAAAGATGGTTGGTAAACGAAAGAAGAACTAGGCTATGGCTCAACTTGCAGCAAGTCTAGACTTCCCTGATTTAGCTGGAGGAATTTGATAAAGAACCTTTTAGTCTTCTCTAAAGGGACTGAATGAAGGGGGAAGGCACGAACACTATAACCAATAGGGAAGAGGCTTGCTCTAAACTTCAAAAGAGATTCTCGCATTTCAGTGAACAAAGCAGTGATTCGACGATCATATAGTAGGTGTACCGCTCAGTTCCTTGGGCTTGGCTGGTACATCAAACATATCGGCATATTGCTTCTTCGATGTGGTACACATATCTGTCAATGTCAATCAAGTAATAGAATTCATTCCCACTGTCTGAGGAAAACGTGAAGAATTGCCATTTTATGAGCTTCTGAACTTCCTCTTCCGGGGAAACCCATGGATCTTTGTGTTATGCTACTTCCCGTCTCGGATTTAAAGGGTCTAGCTACGTCCCTTTGAGGCCAAGTGGTTACCCAACCCCACATCCCCTAAAAGTGTTCTCCCCGCTGTTTCTGGAGCGACCTGTGCTTAATACACAGGTTTTCATAACAAGGTTTGCTTCAATCTAGGATTTTTCATTAAATAAAGGTCCTTACCTCAGCGGTGTCGAAGTTGTTGGGTACGTCACGGAAGTCACTCCTAAGGCTGATCCATCCACTTCTGCTGCTGCTAGTGTAATTTATTCTAAGGCCCTTCGAGTTTATTCACTCTCTGGTAATCCCTTACGAGTCTAAAGACTATTCGGTCACCGGAAAGTAGTTGCACTTTCCGGCTTTCTATCCTTCTCGATAGGGCTGATGAGGCCTGCTATAAAAGGGATAGATAGGCATTACCCCTAATCGGGTACTCTTATGGGGGTATACATGCCATCTGGATACGACCCAAGAATCCACCCTTACTTCCTAGTCTCTTTGTCTGAGCACAAGTGACTCTCTTAATGTTAGTACTTGTTAAGTTAAGATGTACATAGTCTTAAGGGTACGGTGATTACGCAGCAATATATTTTCCCCACTAGATCTCTGAGGGACAACTCCTTCACTTTGAAAGCTACGCCCTCCTGATAGCCTTGGCCTTGGGCAGTTCTCTCCGCCTATTCCTCCTTATTGGTTGAGAACGGAAAAGCCTAACTTGTCTAGCCGGAAAATGCCTCCTTTTTCTTACCTCCAATAGATAAGTTCTAATCTGCAAGGGTGTTATTCTGGGAGTGTTGCATGCCCAATAGAAATCTTTATTAGACTATACCCATTACATAATAATACAAACTTTAATGCCCGAAACTCCAACTGAAGAAATCCACCTCCGGCAAAGACTTCCACTATGAGCTCGATTGTTCCCATAATGCGACTTAGGGCCCGTAGGAATCTTCAGTCTTATACTTCTTACACCGGGACAAATGAAACTACTATATCCGGAAAACTTCAACTGCCACTGAAACCGTTATCGCCCCAGATGCGCCTGGCAGAATAGATTCTATTGTTGAAATTGCCCTAACGGCACTAGCCCAGATAGAAGTTTTGATCTTCAGCTGTTTTGGTACGAGCCAGGGGAATGCACCACGCCTTAGTGCACGGTACTCTTATTTAAGATATTACCATTGGCAGGTACTCTTAGTCTCCTATTTCTTACTATTATAATAACAACTTTTTCGTATTGAATCTACCACTGAATTCAACTATGAAAGCTTCAACCTTTTTTCTTTCTTTTTCTTATGCCCTGAAAGACCTTCCCACTCAGATGGCATGGAGAGTTAGTTGAAGCATCGCTACCAAAAGGATCCTTTCTGGTCCCAAGGATAATCACCATTGCTAATGCCTTCCTATCTTAGAATACCTTCCTCCTGCCAGAGAGCGAGTGCCTGGCTGCCAGTTTCCTTAACCAAGTGTGAGCAAGTCTAGAAGTCTCCTTCTTTTCAAACCAGAAAGCATTAAAGGGATAGGGAATAGGTCCATATAGTAAGTAGGTACAAGCATTCCTCTTTTGAGCCTAGGTGGACGGGAAAGCACTCCTCTCAATCCAGCTAGCAATGGATATGGATCTTCTGCAAGCTATTTACTTTTCTCTCCGGGCTGTACCATCAGAAAGTAGGAAGATTGTAGTGAAAACAAATGAGTTCTAAATTGGATAGCTGGGTGGCGGTCTAGGCCGGTTCCGTTCTATCCACTGAGCAAGCTAGTTCAAGAAAGTAATTGGATCATATGCGCAAGCCCGCTTGAAAACAAAACACAAGTATTGAAAATATAGCTCGAAAGCTCGTGAAAGAGCAGGAGTCTTTTAAGCATTTCAAGTAGTAGCATCTCAAGCCAGCATAAAAAGTTTTTCCATCAGGTCAGGGCTTTAGGCAAGCTAGCTAGTCAGTGAGCCAGAGAGGGTAGGAGTCTTCTTCAGCCTTTTTGGGGGAGAGTTGCTCTAACCGAAGCCATTGCCTTGTTTGCCTTAATGATGGCCTTTATGATCCTCTTCTTCTTAAAATTCCGAATTTTATCATACAAAGCTTAGGTTTTCAAAGAGCTGGCCATGTTAGAATCCTAGGGCGCCCGGAAAAGATGTTATATAGCGTTGAGTCACGTAGGGTGTCTCGTCTTTTGATGCTTTAAGCGAGGGCCCGTGATTGAGGCCTTTGCCAAGCTATGAAAGCAGTAGTGTGGTTGCGATACACTTACTTTGAAATTAAAGGGAACTTGGGAGCTTAAGCCCGAGAGTGATAGATCTGATAAGGAAATCTATGAGTGCTTGCTCAACGACGACGTCAGGGTGGGAGTATCCCAGGTTACAGGTGAACAGTGGGAGTGGATCCGGCCATTCTTCCCATTTGCTGAATATGAAAAGGCACTTTTGCTTGTTGTTTGTCAAGGCATTGAATTGGCCGCTAGTTCATCCCGAGAGTTCTCCTCTGTTCCACTTCGTTCCACTTCCCTTAAGCTTTTTTAAATGGGCCGGCTTTTTGTGTCAATGAATCCTATGCCTTTTATATCGAATGGAGTAAAGCGAGGTCTTGGACATAAAGGTGAAAAAAAAAAGGTAAGGTCTTCGAGCTAGTAGTAGGACCACATTATAAGAGTAAGGCGAAACTCGTTGAAGTATTGGCGGATATAGCCAACAACCCTTCCAATAATACTAATCTAGAACGAGCGCGCAAAATAATGAATGATATATACCAGCGGCGAGTAAAAGACCGAGACCTAGCCAGCTATGAATTTATTGATAATGACGAGTAACATTGAAGAAGAGAAGTTCTTTGATTGCGTATTGAATATAGACCCATGTTGTTCCAATAGCTTTTACTGACAAGAAGTCCCCTGAAGCGGTGTTGAGGGGCAGCTGACCGAAAGGAAAGCGGGTAGGCCGCCCGCTTATTACTGTAAAGGTGGCACTCAGAAAACCGGGGTGCCGCCTTAATGAAAGATTTTGAGGGACCGCCGCCGGACGGGCAGACCTCTAATCTATGGATCCGGTAAACAGGGTAGCCCCAGGTACGCTTGGGACTGGATTGAATCCTTTGTTAGAGAGAAAGGCGAGTACTACACGAGCTCGTTACGGAACGAGCCTTGTCTGCGAAGAGCAGAGCGACCTCATCTTGCTTGCTTCTGGCAAAGCTTCTAGCACTAGATAATAGGCATTCTGGTATGGCAGGAAGACTACTTTGTAGGTCGACCACTACATAGGAGCGATAGCGAAGCCAAGCTGTATAAAGGCGAGCAGCCCTTAAGCAATAGCCAAAAGCTTCCTTATAGCCCCAATTTCCCTTTATTCGGGGACTTCAATGCTTGACTACCAGCCATAGCGCTGCTTCAAGAAGCATGTAGAAGATTGCTACCTGGGTCGGGGATCATCTATTCACTGACTGCAGGCAGCCTTATTACCAATGTCTTGTTTTCGAAAGGTAACTCTTCTCTTGCGTCCGATTCTGGGACATCTCCGTTTTGTTATTAGACAACAGGTGAAATAGAATCTTCTTCTCTTATGAAATTGATAGTTTCTGATGCGCGTCCTTCTATTCCTGAAGAAAGAAAAGAAGCTCTATCTTACTTATCGATTGCACGGCATTCCTACTGTCACTAACGGACTAAAAGCATTACTTCTTAGCTGGCTTACGGGGGTAGTAAGAGAGACCTCTATAATACGAGATTCCATCCCTCACTGACAGGAATTGCTACTTGAACTGTCAGCGGTGAACTTCATGCCTCAGCTTGCTTAGCCTCTGTTCCGTCTGGCTTTGCTCGAGAAAAGGATCTGCTCTTGCCGTTCGTTAGGGATGATGGGCTAGGCGGGGAGCGTACTGAACCAACCTGTTTGTTTAAGCGGATCACCACTCTTCGAGGAATAGTCTCGGTTAGGCGGGTTAGGCCAAGTCAGTACCACGTGTGTGTGCAGGAGCTAACGATCCGTGCCCCTTATTAGCTGATCGAAGGGTGGTAAGAAATTCCATTCTCCTTTCTTCGTGAGAAAAGGCACCACCCAGACGGAACGGAAGCTATAGTCATAACATCGCCGAAAACAACCATCGACTGGCAAGATACAGCCCGGGAGCAGAAAGAGTCAGGGGGTGAAGCCTACGCTAGCATGCCTACCGCACTACCGCCCCCACTCTCTACTATTGGTGGCTAATGGGCCCCTTCTCTCGCGTATCCTGTCTTTTCGGATCGGCAACAGACCTGGCCTCCCATTTCTTATGAGACGGCAAACGAAGAACTTCTCTTTATCCGTCCGTGGCTGAGGAAGAAGGAATTGAATTGCGCGAATAGTTTGAGGCCCGGTAAGGGGATAGCGGGTCAATGCCTTCTGCTCTTTCCGGTAAGTGAGTAGGGCCAGTCCCACACGATTAGCATAGATAAGACAAGTCAGGTAGGATTGGTCGGAGAAGGATTGGACATTTCCATTGATCAGCTCATCCAATCCAGTCTATGATCAGGCAATGGGGCCTTTCTTCGATCAGGCAGGAGGTTGCCTAAAAGTAGACGTAACTATAGGCTTAAGCTCGCTTAAATGCAATTTCTCCTTAGGCCGAATACCTAGTTGAGAGGGGTCCCTAATGTGATACCCTTCGTCCATTCATTCAGGATCAAAAACGGGCCTGGCCTAATTGAATCATCTCATCGAGGATTGCATGTGAAAAGATCGGATCTTCGAAATCCCCAATCGTTCGTTACTGAACCTAAAAACTCGCCGCTTATCATGTAAAGTAGTGCTCTCGCTAGCTGGAACGGAACTATCAAATGGAGGAACAAGTCAAGCGTAGGCCTTCTTGGAGTATAGCTTCAAGTAGCTCTAAGAAGTTTACGTCTTTATATCCGGTTCGGCACTCGGCTTTCTGAAGTTATTCCATTCCAGGGCGTGAAGCTTTCCGTGGACAGGACAGGGTCCGTCAACTAGCTTAGCTACCGATTGGGGGATGCTTTCACCTTGAAGGTATTAACGGGCTTGAGCCAGGCCACGCAAGCAAAGGAAAGATTGATTATAGGCCAGTGAAAGAGAAAGATTCGCTATTAACCTTCATTGATAATAGCTAAAAATATCGCCTGCATGCTATTATTTCAATTTCCCGAGTGGTCCGTAAAGGATTGGAATAGGGAAATGCATTTAAAATGCACCTATAATGGTGTATAATTATCCGAAACAGAATTTCCGAAAAACAGGTTAACAGACGCAGATAAAGATCCTATTTCCTTTTTGCCTAGGAGTGATTCCTTCTCAGGAGAACCTTCCTTCTAAGTCGAGTGACTGGGGACTACCTCCTCGCTGGAAAAACTACATTCTTGCTTTGGGCATCTTCCCCACCCAAGCCAACCCTTTCCTCAGCTGATGCCGGCATGCCTCTGTTGGGCTATTCTCTAGTCACATCTGGGAATACTCCTCTTTTCACTCAGATCAAGAAGCAGATCGCTGTGAAGGCAGATTTATAGCCAATAGCCATAAGGCCGTTTTGGGCCCTAGTGTCCCGGGGCGAGAAGCCACGCTTTGCTGTTGATGGTCATATCGAAAAAGGTTCTAATAACTTATGTTGGAAGGGTTTGTCCCCGGTCTTGTTCTCCTAACTAAGATTCCATTCTTCGAAAGAGAAGGCCGGCCCCTGCCCATCTGGAGGTGCACACCCATTTAGGAACATATGCAAAGGGATAAAGAGAAAAATCAATGGCCAAATCCAATAACTTTTATTTATTCGTACCATTCTGTCATCGATCACTGCTGGGTCGGTTTGTAAGTCACCCAAAAAAAAGCATCGAGAAAGGTCAAGCAGATATGTTTTATGAAATGATCAGCGGTCTCATTTATGCTATGCCCTGCATCGTGTTCGTGTGTGTTTATTGAGCTTTCTTCACTTCAGCGCCATGCGCTTTGCTTCGCTCTTTATAGAAGAGAGAGATCGTTGTCTTGGTCTTGAGAGTGAAAAGCAAGCGCAAGCGATAGAAAGGATAGTCCCTCGCGCGTTCGCGCGAACTACTCGAAAATGGTGAGATCATTAGATCATTAGTGAAAGAAGAACCAACGACGAGCTATATAGAGGATAAGAGAAGGAGGAGTAGGAGGAGTCAGTCTTCTTTGAAGATCGAGGAATAAATCGGACAATTATGCCATTCGGCAGAAATCTTCTACAGAGGGAAAGCCTGTATCGAGTAAGTGGAGAGGAAAGATCTCCAGAGATTCTTATCTCATTCCATTCCAGTGGCTCGACCAGTAACCAATGGCGAAAACTAAAAAATCCATGGTTTCCCGGTAGAACCCCATTTCGCCCAAGTTGTTGCGGAACCGGAAAAAAGAAGCGGTTTTTCGCACAGCTTGCTCATAGTGCAGGTCCCACTTGTATATCGTATTTGGCCGAAGAAGCATCGGACAGGTTGGAGTTCTTACCTTCTTGGGACTCCATGGACCAAGATCTGCTTTCATTATATGGGCAATACCGATCTACTTTAGTAGATCATATGGATGTAGAAAAAGCTTCTGATTTTGATGAATTGGAAACATCTCTTTTCCATTTCTATTTACCTAGTTCATATCTTTGTTTCGTGTGTTCCCAGGAGGAATTCGATCTCTTCAATCTCGGGATACCACCTAAATAACTGCGGCCAGAGAGTCAAATAGGAAATTGCATACCATTAGCCGATATACGTATAATAACATGGGTACATGATAGTGAATGTCATCCAGGTCAAGGCGCAAAGCTGGCTCGAGCCGCAGGAACTTTTGCTAAAATAATGAAGGAACCAGCACCCCCTACACTCTCTCTTAGGCTTGTGCGGCTACCTTCGGGTCTTGAAAAAGTCATTGATTCCCGATGCCGAGCTACTATTGGTATAGTTTCAAATCCCAACCATGGTGCACGTAAGCTTAGAAAAGCTGGACAAAGCCGGTGGTTAGGCAGACGCCCCATTGTTCGTGGTGTTGCAATCAATCCAGTGGATCATCCTCGTGGAGGAGGTGAGGGGCGCACGAAAGAAGGTAGACCTATCCTATCTCTTTCTTAGCTTAGGTTCGGCAGGTGTCGTTGGTTCTGTGTTAGGTCGGTCACTCGGTTCTTCGTCTTCGCTTCGCTTCTGACATCCTCTGTCTCCAAGGGCTGGTTTTCGCTTGCTCTTTATCGCACTTGGTCATTCCTCGGAAATTAGTTCGGTTCCTCGGGAGGGACTTCAAACTGAATGCGATCCTTGGTCGCCGTATCTCATCATCCCGGATTATTGGATTGACCAAATAGCATACCCGCCTGCACGCACGAACGGGTAGGCGATCGACAATGCCATAAGCGCGGGCGCTCCTGCTGACATAGAAAGATCTCTTTCCATGTCACCGGTCTGCCTGCCCCGGGTTCTCTCTGCTCGGTTCCACAATCAATCCCAGATCCATCCATTTGAGGGAGGTCAAATTCCGCGCTCTTCTAATTGCTTAGAAGGGTTCAAGAACCCCTTTACATCTAGGGCTTCGGCCATAGTTAGTAGTGGCCCTTTTCAAGCAAAAAACACGGGGCGACCTCTTGCCTCTATTTCCAACTGGCGAAGGGCAGGTTGGGAGCTCGGAAGAATACGAATCTTGCAAGAGGTGCCATCCTGACCTGGAGGAGGTGATGGGAAAGCTGCTGGTTCAACCGACCGAGGGGAAGCTGCTTGCTGACTTATACTCAATGGAAGGTTAGGTTAAGTATTAATCAAATAGTTCAGTTGTTGCGCCCCATATCCTAGTCAAGTTCGAACCGTTTCCAGAGGGAAAAAATCAAGCGCATGAACTACCCTTATTGACCTAAAAGGTCAGCCCAGTCAGTGCAGTCTCGATCTTTATGATTCAACTTCTCTTTCACTTCTCTTTGCGAGCTAGCCCGGTGCCCCATAAACCAGCTCTTCTCAGAACCCGGGGGAGAGACTCAAAGCTGTCTCTTGAGCTCGGGTAGCTCCTTCTTAATTGATTGCCAAATCTTCATCGAATTGCCTTGCTCTAATCAAGGAGCGACAAATGAAAATAGAGTTACAAGTTCTAGGGCGAAGGACTCTGATCCTGGGCTTTTGAACATCAAGCTTGTGGACTGGCCTCTCTCTTCCTTCTTGCTTCACACCTGCTATTGACCCCAATTCACTTAAGAAACCTGCCAAGCAATGGCCTTGTTATTTATAAGGGTGCGGCTATGCCGTGTTCTCGGTGTATGCGCGAAGTTAATATTCTATACCGTCCATAGTTGGCGGGCAATTCGTCGTTCATGCATTTGGGACCGTTGTCGCTGGAGATTGCACTTAGTGCTAGGCTTCCGCTGTCGGTCCGGCCCGGGTGATGAAACTGAACGTACTTTGGTTAGTCATTCTGGTTGTATCGACTTGCGTCTGTCCCTCTGTCCCTGATCCTTTCAAGCATAGAATGCAGCGAGTGGGCCGGGTTTCTGCGCTCTTAGGTTCGATCTCTTCTCTTCTAGGGCTAACGCGCCTATTCTATTACATTACTTTCCCCTTCTTGGGTGAACCTGTCCCATTGCCCTCTTCCCCACTCCTAACAACCCTACTTGCTTCAACTTCTTCTTCTCCAGAACTGACTTATAGTGTTTAGATTGAGTTTGTCCAAAACATCCTTCTAGTGCTTATCAACAGCATGGAATGGACTTCGAGCGGGGTAGTGGAAAGTTCAAAAAGCTGTTTATGCGCTTAAGACCCATCCTGATCGATCTTCGATCTTCCTAGTTGATGGATTGATCTGCTTATTTATAAAAGCTATTGGACTGGTCTTCTTATCAGTTCGACTTCAATGCTGGAAAACACGGACTCAAAGAAACCCCAGCTTTCTACTCGAATGGATTGAGATGAACGCCTTCTGCCGAATCAATGGGATAATATGGAGTAGTTCTCCAATTCGTTATTTCCGCTTATCACTTAGCCTGATAGGAGATCTTTTTCATTCAGCCCTCTTTGCTAATGGCTGAGTATATTCAATCTTCCTACTTGGTTGGAGGGTGGGCAAAGAACTAATAGAACTCTTTTCTCAGGACTCAAAGGCTTCGTTGCCAGATCGATGAACTAACTAAAAACAGAATAGGTTCCGCTCCTACCTCTGTCAAGTGAGAGGTCCTTCGCCAATCTTATTTAACCCTTGCTTAGCCTCGTAGCTAAAAACCCGGGCCGGGGTTGGTAAGTAAGGGTCCGTAAGTTCTCACCTAGAATGCGATTCATCGTCTCTCTCAATGGAGTCTTCCTATGCTAATCTCTTCTCTGTGAGAAGGTGACTTTGTAGCTTCCACTGAATCAATCATATGGGGTCTTATCGAGGTGGGCTGACCTTGCCTCTCTTCCTGGATCAGTAATTGCAGGCTGGCTTATGGATAGGGAGCTAACGCTTCCTGCCTTGCCTCTCCTCCAATGGTAGTGAACCGTATTCGTGCCCCTTATTTTAAGATAACAGATATGCCCAATAAAGATATGACCAATCGTAACGGACTTTCAGATTCGCCTTCTCCTTCTCCTCTTAAGCTAGCCCTTACTTCCTAGCCTACCTCTTTGTTTGCCAGACAGTCCATTCTGGAAATCCGCGTTTGAAGCCATTTGCTTTTGAATACTATGGTGGAATGAATTGTTTCCAATCGACAGAAGCTCTACGGGGCGCTACCCTGCCTACACGGAACCTACTGCACGTAGGCTTTGCCTCCCAGCGTAGTTCCGTTCTTAACTTCTATCTTTCTCCAGCCAGAGATTGCAATCGCAGAATAAAAGCATATCTTTCAGTGAGGGCTAAATGTTGACCACTTGTTGATCTCCGCCTACGACTACATGCGATAGCTACCAGTCGGCTGCTCCCGAAATAGAAAGGAAAGCTAATTTTGAGTTTGTAGAACTCTTTTTCCTATATAAATAGAGTCACGCACGACTGTGACCGCTCGTCATGAATCGCCTCCATCGTCCTACAGTACTTGCTAAAAAAGAACATGAACATTCGCTTTCTAAGTGAAAATTCTTCCCATCTTCAAATCCAACGCCGGTTTTGGGTACATTGATCCCTTCGTCTCGTTACGAGGGTTGCTAGCGAGCGAGTCTGTCCGGCTTAAAGGAAGGTGCCTCCGGAGAGTCAAGTAAGGCTCGGTGGGAGTCTTCTTCTGTGCCGAAGGAGACAACGATGGCTGCCCACGTGTTGACCACGCCTGTGACAGAGCACACCATGTCGGCGGGAGATCCGACAGTGACTCATCCTTCGTCCGGACGAAGATTCGATGCTGTCACCCTCAGAGCTTTCTACCCGCAGATGGTTGGGAAGAGCTTCCACTTTGGGTAGGGGCAACTAAACACGCTTCGCCACATTACATTAGTTCCTTCGACAGGCTTTTTACGACTTCAACCGTTCCATGTGTAGTTGTTAACTCAACGATCCGCACCATGTGGTGCCAAACTTCTACCTTATAGTTACTACCCTTGGTGTACTAATAGCCCCCCTTTCCATCGGGGTTGACTTTTGATGGTGAGAGTGAAGCGAGCATATATATGGCCATATGAAGTGCAGTTAGCATCAGCTTGGTGCTAATTCCTGAAAATAGGCGTATAGCCATAATTGCACAACCCAGAGTGGCCCAACGACCATTGTATTTAAGCGATTCTGCACCATTTGGCCTCTGTATATGTAAGCCAAGACGAAAGGTCCTATATAGGGTTGGTGTCCAGCTAAAAGTGTTTCAGCAATACTAATGTACTCTCTTACTTACGCCTTAGAAGGACAGATCTTTCTACTCAACCAAAAGACAAGGAAGGCTAAATGCTCCTTGTCCGTCACTGGACCTTTCTTCTTATGGTAGTGAGACATGAAACAACCCACCTCTAACTATATCTAGTTCTCATTTTGTCGCTAGATGCGCTGCATTCCTTTAATCTTTCTCTCTGGTGATCTTCTTATTAATTTCCCTCTTTCTTGTCGGCTCTGCAAAGATTAAGGATTTCCCCTGCTGGGCTTTCCTCTTAAAGAAAGTAGGGGTTGGACCAATAAGATAGGTCACAAGTGGCCTTACTCTCTTTGTTTCGGAATGAGGATGGGAAGCTGCGCCTTCCACTCCAATAAATGAATGATAGGTTTTGGTGCCTACTATCGCAGAACGGGAGGAAAGCTTATACCTTACTATACTAAAGGGGTGGTTTTCCTTCTTTTGATAGGCGGAGCTATATGTTATTTTCATTTTTTTCGAGATATGAGAACCTTTAGATTATATCCAATAAATCCAAGTCCTATATATTCAAGAGACGTGGTATCGCTCAATCAGCACTCCTGTCTTTCCCACCCCCGGTCATTGATTCGAGAACTAACAACCTGAAGCTACTCCTGCCATGCGGTAAAGACTCTCAAACCCAAGCTTTTAAAAGCAAGAAAGTGGCAATACGGCGAAAGCTGCCTAGCTTCTTTCTTCACAGACAGCGTAGTGATAAGAAAATGCTAATGCCGTTGACTCAGATCCAAGACGGAAAGTGGTTGATGACGACTTTGAGTAGGAGGACTAATTCATCACAACAGGTTTAATCCCGAGATCCTTCTTCCCTTGAGCGGCTCCTGAGCCCAGCTCGCCTTTTTAGAGACTTCTCACTCCCATTTCGGGCTAGACCGTCGAAATCTTCAACTTCTGGCTAAGCCGACATAACATATTCAACCACGGATTAAGTCGACATAACATCCTCACGTTCAGTCAGGTTTTTCCAATTGGATTACCTTGCCGGAATTGGATAGAAGTAGGGCTTTATTGGCCTTCGGCTGCGCCTTCTGCTCGAGCTCGCCGTAGGAAACTTTCCGCCTATGCCATTATTAGAGGAGTAACTGGTTTTTCAAAACCTTGCTTCGCTTCGCAGACAAGAGTGTGGACAGTATATTTAATCGCCTCTACTAATGCAAGTGCAGTTCTCGCTGCTCAACTATATAGAGGGGGCTTTTCTTCGTCTCGCCCATGTGTAACAGGTGAACAACGAGCACCAAGCTCTTTTGCCTATGCGCTTACGAGGACTCCTTCACTTAATGACATTCCTTCCAGATCCAGTTTTGTATATTCTGATCGGGTAATTGCATATTCTGATGATTACTGGTTTCGGAACAAGTCTTCAAACCAGATGCCTTCTGCAGCCGGATGTTCTACCAAAGTCTCAGGCGACACATACGCTCAACGGCTTTCTGGAAGTGAGGGGGATGGCGCATACTCAAACGAGGGGCTTTCCCACACTGATTTACCAACCTCTGGGGCTTACATCCCTTCCTCCCGACCTGCTGTCTTCTGACTCTTCCCCGGCAATGGCTACGAAATCAAGGGATTGGAGCTCTTCGGCTTCCCTTTTCGATGGTTACGAGTGTGAAATCATTGGTTCTACTCGGCCTAAGGCATTCTTCCACTTCGGCAGATACCCATTCTCAAGTAGATCTAAGGCGTTCTAGCCGTCTTTCCGTTCGAATAATTCGTCTTTTTCAGTCTCCCGTAGGGGCGCCCTTCATTGAGAGGCTAGGAAACTCTGTTTTAATCCCTTTCCCTTTAGGGGTAACCCATGTAGGGGAGTAGCAGAGTTCTGCAATCTTACGAAAAAAGGGTAGTTTTGTGCCCTATCCTTTCAGTCGAACAAGTCACTTTCTTCTTTACAGCCGAACGTCAAACTACTGGGAATAGCTCGAGAAGAGAGACAGGGGCGAATAAGTCCACTTTGCTACCTCTGAATAGACGAGAAGCTAAAAATATATGTTTTAATCTCTTTGAGGAGAATCCATGTAGGGTGGTAGCAGAGATGGGTAATCTCAAGAAAAAAGGGCCTTTAGAGCCCGCTTCCTAATCCTGATGATCCATCTAGACGCGAAAACCCCCTTCTTTCTCATTCATGCTGGGCAGAGAGCGGCTATGGCGGTGCACCTATACATCTTGATGAACCTTACACTATGGTAGATCATCCATTATTGGATGGCTCACATTACACACTTAATGAGCTGCTCTATTAATCAATTATTCCAGATCCGTTTTAAGAAGGGTAAGTTGAATAAAATACAAAAGGGTCCCCAGACCTTGGGGTAAGGCATTTTCGGACAAACACCTACACGTAACCATGACCAACTTCCAGTCATGCTTACCGATTATAAGGAGGTGCGTGAATTCGTTTAGCTTTCTTCGGCCGGATGAACATCCCTTACGGCCAGGGAATCGGAAACCCGCTCCGCTACCATAGAATGTTCTTCAGTATATTTCGTTTCGGAGCCTTGAGACCAGGCTTATGTCTTTATTTCTGCTCGACCACAATTGAAACTTTCTCTTTAGGCTCCCCCTTGGGTAGAAGCTACAAAAAAAAGATGCCATTGGGATGTTTATGATTGGTCCACATCGGTATAAAATACCTGGATTTGTCCAATCAAAGCACGGGAACAAAGAGTCGAATCACGGGAGTTTACTTGTCCGTCACCCTTTTTTTCTAGGAGGAAGCTCGCTTCGCTACACTGAATTATTAGACCTTTCCGTTTCAAAGTAAAGAGTATAGTATAGCATAGGATCCCCATCTCTGTTTATCACTGGAGACTATTGCAATGGTGTAACACCAAAGATCTACTAACGCTTTTTTAGTGGCCTTACGAATTCCCCCTCCGGTGTAGCTGCATCCCAGGAACCTTTGCCCTAAGAAATAGGCGGCTTCGCCTTCAAGCCGTCAAGAAAATCGAGCTAATATGTGATCGGGGTGAGCGGTGGTTAGATATAGGGGCGGCTTCGCTAACTCCAGTCAAGCAGTAGTAGACCTACCTTACCTGATCTCCGAACAGCTAGTGAAAAAAGCATCCGTTAAGCATATTACTTTGGGTGACTTGTATCAGGACGGGTTCACTCTTTCTATAGCAGAAGATCAAGTTACACACACATCTGCTGATATAATCATATACTTCATACCTATTTATCACAACCGCAAATCGCTCGCTGTTGCTAGCTTCATGCCCACGCTTAACCAAAGAACTAAAAAGAAGGATTTGCTGATTCAAAGCAAGATCCCTACGATCGCACCCTAGGAGAGTGCAAATGGCAAGTTGAATGGTCTGGTTCCACTTAGCAGCCCAAATCCGCGTACCCCCTTTCACACGCAAGTAAGCAACACGCACAAACAAGTACGCTTTAGCTACTAAGCTTCGAAACAACCAATAGGCTTTCTTCGAAGTAGGAGCTTGAACTCCAGTATTATAATTAGTCTTTTTAGTAATTCCCTGGTTTCTGGGGGTATTAAGGATTCCTCTCGTAAACAGTCAAAGTAGTTTGTTCAATTACAGTCGCCAATCCCGTATCAAATTAGGTATCAAATCGAGGCTGCTGCTTCAGATGATGTGACTTTTCAGTTCGTACTTGATTTCTAGCGAGTACTATTTCACTAATAGATGGCCCTATGTCAGTAATAGCCAGTAAGGCAATTGAGTGAAATACACTTGTGGAATCGGCATGAGTTAAGCATTTTTTTAATTACCTTTTTCTTTTTTTATGTATTAGTCGAAGCTTTTTTTTTCCAGAATCAATCATTGTGGGTTTGGGGATAAAGGTCAGAACCATTTCTTGATTCCGTTGAACCTTCACTTCAGTGCCTTTGGCATTTAGTCATTCCTTTCATTGATCGGATAGAAGTTTTCGCTTCTTTTTTTATTAGCTTCCGCTTCCTCTCCTTCATGACTTCAACTTTCTTCGATTGGATGTCTTAGTCCCTTTTTGAATGGATGTAGGATCAACTCTTCTTCCTGCTGGTTTTGGTTCATTGACTTCTTCCTGGATAGTCTACTCCTTCCTAAGGTGGGAGTAATAAGTGTTTCTGTAATAATTAGTTTCGATTTGGGAGGGCGGGTGGAGATTAGTCGGTATCTAGTTCGTAGGAGCTATTGGGGTGAAACTCCTCACGGCAGGCTGCAAGGAATTCTTTTGAAGCATTATCCATCTAAGGAGTAGTGAGATGCGAAAACAAAAAAGAAAATCAAGTCTTTAAGGAAGCAAGATACGAGCCGTAGGAAAGAAAGCGCAGGTTTGGCATCCGTGTCTGTAAGAAACTTCAATAACAATCGAGAGCGAACTCGGTGAGAAATATCAGTAGCGTGCGAGCGCAGTTTACGGAGAGGGAAGCAGTCGGCCAGCATTTGATGGACTTAGGCAGTAGCTAGCTTCTTTCTGATTCCTACTTAAGGTATTAACCAACCGAACTCCGCCCTTCCACCCTTCTTTCCGACAAGATTGGATATTTCATTCCTCTGCTCGGGAGAAAAATGGCTTCTATCCCTGCTTATAAACTCGATTGGCTTCTTAAAGTAGTAGCATTCGATAGGATTCCTACCTCGAGACGTAGAGCTATTAGTTCAGGAAAGAAGATCTTGGCCAGCAGTAGTAGAGCAAGCTTCTGCCCTTGTCCCCTTCCGGGTGGGATCCCAACTCCTTCGCTACTGGTCGACCGATTCTTATCCTTCTATCCACCTCCCGAGTTGACTTCATCTCGTCGGCAGCCGTCTCAATAGTAGCATTCCCCGTTTAAGAGGATTCCTCCCCTCCGGACACCCTTAAATGGCCTCCTCCCCTTCAAGGAGAGGTCGATTCCTTTTGGAGATAACCCGCCTTCCAACCTTTGATGGATGAATGGATGAAAGCCCAGCCCTGGTTACCAAGAGAGGAATGGTAATATCCCAAACAAACAAAGGTAGCCGCCTCAAGTGAGTTGTTTGAACGGAAAAGAGCAGATTTATTGAACCGGCCGGAAGAGTTCT
>JAPEIT010000031.1:0-77500 GCA_026229545.1 Pistacia atlantica
TGTGATATCATTTTCATCTTTGCTGATTTTAATGGAGGAAAGAATTCGGTCAGGAACTTCTGTACTAATTCGTTCCATATTGTGATTGTTCCTGATGGTAGTGCCATTAACCATCCCTTAGCTTTATCCCTCAATGAAAACGAGAATAGTCTCAATCTGATGGCATCATCTGACACTCCGTTTGACTTGAAGGTGTTGCAAATCTCTAAAAAGTTTGCAATGTGCTATTTGGATCTTCTTTCAAGTCTCCCAAACCCTTAAAGCATCGCATTGTTGGATCATCGGATGATTGCTTGGCTTTATTTCGAAAGTGTTGGCTTGTACTGCTGGTCTAGTAATGCTCGAACCACTGCCATCAGCTGTGGGAACTGAGAATTCCCTTAATGTTCTATTTTCTGCCATTTCAACAACTATGGCCTTTGGTTCAACTGTAGCTTCTCATACTCTTCTCTCTGTTAAGTCTTCTAGCAGTTCTTTCAATCTCTGGATCAATAGGAACCACTGGTTGATGTCTTGCTCTTCACATAAACTACATAGAAAGAGAGAGAAAAAAATTGAGATCACAAACCAACAGAAAAGAACAACAAAAATTAAACTAACAAACAATTAGAACAAAAAATAAATAAACTCCAACCTAGCTAACACAAGAAAAACTCAATGTTAACACAAAAATCAATCCCCGGCAATGGCGCCAAAAACTTGATTCGTTGTTACTGCAACATGCAAAAATGGCAATTGTACTAGTCGCACAAAGTAATAAAGTGATAAGTGAGTATCGTTCCCACGAGGATTGGTTGCTAATCACTGATTTTCCTAATTGTTTTCAAGTTGGAGAAACCGAAATTGTTTGGATTTGTGGGAGAGATTAGCACTTGACTAAAAATAAAGTTTACTAAATATTAAAAATGAAATAATGAAAGCAAGATTAAAAAGCAAGAGTAATATCAATTTAAACAAACGGATTATGCTACTTCCATCCTAACCTGCAATGAGGAGTAGTAAAAATGGTTATGCCGGAACCATGGAGACTAACACAATCAATTTTATCAATAAAGAAATTTATCGATCTTACATAGTTGAGAGAATCTTACTAGCTATCTGAGATAAGGGGCCTAGAATTGATGCAGGAAGTCCAATATTTATCCAACAAGACAATGCGAAACCTCATATTGGTTTGGATGATGAGTATTTGCAAAGTAATGCTGCCAAGGATGGCTTCGACATACGTTTAATCTGTCAACTCCGAATTCTCCAGATATGAATGTTCTAGACCTTGGTTTTTTTAATGCGATATAGGGACTACAATACCAATTGGCGCCCAACTTTGTAGATGCGCTCATAGAGGTTGTTCAGAAGTCATTTGATGAATACTCGTCAACAAAATTGAATCATACATTTTTAACTTTATAATCATGTATGATTTCAATTTTGAAAGCTAGAGGTTTGAACAAATATAAGGTTCCGCACATGAAAAAACATAGGTTGGAGAGACGAATTGCCTTCCTAGGCAGTTAGATGTTGACCCCACGTTAATTGGAGAAGCAATTGGACAATGTCAATAAGTGTTACAATTGACCTATCTAGTATTGTAGACTATTTTTGTTTTGTCTATGATGTTCATATGGGTTCTGATAAGATATTTTCTTTTAGGAGTAGTTAGTGTTTCATTTTATTTTATTTTATTTTTTTTTGTGAAGAAATTCGACTCCAACATACAAGAAAAGAACTTGTTCTATTTTGTAATATAAGTTTTTATTATAGTAATTTATAAGAATGAGTCCCAACCAAAGGACCTTACAAAGTCACGATCCCTGGACAAGCCCAAGAAACCGAAGCAAGAACAAATGCAAAAAAAAAAAAAAAAAAAAAAAAAAGAAATTGGATTAAAGTCCTAACAAAACATGTAGTTAGTCTAAGAAACACTAGACAAAAAAGGCCAGTAGTAAAAAAAGCAGGCCATCTAGACTCAGAGCAAACTGTACAGTTTGTACATAAAGGTCTACAATCAAAAAGTCTCAAAACTCCAACCACCCTTAAGGAAATCCAATAAAAGCTTCAATCCCTAACTAGCAGAAAAACCAAGACTCAACATAGCAAAACTCCTGCAAAGCACACACCCAATGATAGGAGAAAACAAGCAGCATAAGCACACACCCAATGATAGGAGAAAACAAGCAGCACCTCCTAGCAAGAATGGAAACTCTAACAAAAAAGGTTTTGTAACCAAATCCATGACCTCCAACTTGGGGTAGCCACATGCCCTTCTCAACACCAAAGGCCCCGCAGCATAGGGTAAAACAAAACATAGGCAAAAGTCACAAAAATTGAGCCAAAACCCAAATAAAAAGTAGCAACCAACTAAGAAAATCTGAAACACCCAACAATCACTCTCACCAAAGAGTATAAGGCTCGGTCTTCTCCTGGAGGCCATGCAAGCCATAACATTAGTGAACATATCCATACTAACAGGCACTTTATAGACTTCAGCATATTTAAAGGAATCAAGCAAATCACCCACTAAACATTTTTGTTCATCATTCCCATTAAGGTTGTCAATTAGTTCTTAAGAGTAGGACAAACATTGGACTTCTTTAACACCATTTTCACGAGCAACACATAGTTCATGATATAAGGTAAGATATTTTGCATGTAGTGTGTTAGAAGCTGACACATACCATCCAGTAAAGTCAAATTTCCACAGTGTGTATCATGCATTACAATGCCCACTGCTGATTTTTCCTAGTTATTCCAAACTCCAGAATTTCAATTTTGACAATCGGTCTTGATGCACCTTCTATGTTGTCTTTTGCAACATGTACTGTATAAGAGAAAATATTGTAACTAATTAACTGAATTGATGAAAGCAAAAAAAATTGTATTGACATCAACTAAAGAAAAAATCAAATCAATAGTATCCACTATTCCATATTGATTTGCAATGCATGTACTACCTTTAGTGTCAATTAATTTGGCCTCATTGTTGACGCTATGATTATCTTGAAAACCTAATCATTCATAAATTAAAGAGTCAGATGATTCATGCAACAATGTACCATTATCACTTTAACTTTAAGAAACACACAAAAAAGCCACTTACATGATAAAGACACCCATATCCTCATTTGTTCTAATTCTTCATTCGAAAGTTTCTGACTCGCAATCTCCACTACGTTTATAGCTTGATGTATTTACAGAACCTCAATTTACAGAACATATTAATGCAACAATATCAACCATAACGTTTTTTTTCTTTGTCGCACACATTTTACTTCATAAACAAACAAAGCACAAAACAGTGGCAGCAATGCAATTAAATGCTATCAAAGTAAGGAAGAAATACCTACCACTCAACCGTCTTTTGGACTACTAGATTGAGTAATGCCAGAGTCGCAGCATCAAGGTCTGACCAAATTGAGTAAGGACAAGCACTTCAGATTTGAGAATCTCAATAACCTAAAAAAAAATGCAACTTTATCTTTAAAAAAAAAAAAAAAAGGAGACGTTACAAAGTACACAAGAGATCATAGCATACATGCTTTTAATTGAAAGGTGCTTCCTTCCTTTTAGTAGGTTCTACAACCTTAGTAGATAAAGAGAGAAAGGAGATGAGGGGCGAAATAGAGAAAGAGAGAAAGGGGACATCGGTGATAGAAAATGTGCAAGAGAGGAGATAGGGAAGAGATAGCAAAAAAGAGAGAGGAAATGTGGGCCATAGAAAAAAGTGGAGAGAGAAGATGAGAGGCAAAGTAGAGAAAGAAGATGTAGGCGATGGAAAATGTGGAAGAGAGGAGATGAAGGGAAGAAGAGATAGATAAAAAGAGAGAGGAGATGTGGGCCATAGAAAAAAGTGGAGAGAGGAGATGAGGGACAAAGTGGAGAATGGAGATGTGGGTCAAGAAAAGACAACGACATTTAATTTGAAAAAAATTAACACCCTCAAAACGACAGTTATAAAAAAACAGAGGGAGTACTTTTTACAATGATAATATATTCAAAATTTCATATGTTGTCATCATTTTACATGCCACAAACTATTTATTATATAATAGTCACCTGATGTATTTCAGTATTATTTTTAAAATAATATTATCTCTTTTTATTTTTTTGAATAAATCTTTTTTTGTTATTATTGTATTTTAAGGGTATATCAAAAGAATATATGCCCTCCTTTGTAATTATAGGTTAAAAAAAAATACATATTTTTTTAGAAAGTTAATATTGAGGCTTAGAAAGAAATTCATACACCCATTTTAAAACCTTTGATCTATAATTGATTAGGTGAAGATAACATTATCCTGATACTATAATTTAGAGGTAATCTTGTAGATGAAAAAAATCTACGGTTACGGAAATAGGGTTTGATCCTGTGAGGTTGAGGTTACGGACAATCTGTTGGACCTGCGCACACGAAGAGACAAGCGTAAAGGTTATGGAAAACACTGAGGTGGTGTCTGTTGTAGGCACTTTGATGCCTAAGTCAACAATGTTGGAAGAGGTGATTTAATAAGAATTAAGAGAAAGAAAGATTACCGGGAGTTTTGTTGATTGAAAATCTCTCTCTTAAGCTCTCATGGCTGGCTCTCTCTTCTTCATCTTGCGGTGGACTTTACTTTGATGATTTTCATCAAATTTGTTGAAGATCTTGAACTCCTTTTCAAGTTACAAAAGTTGTAAAGCATAAAAGGTAACAATTTCACCCTTTTAGTTTCAATAACATGTCATATGACCTTATACCATTTTTTGCACCAATTTTACCTTTTATAAGCATGAATTCTTTCAAGTGCTTGGTCGGATGGAGATGAATGTGGTCGAATGAAGCTGCTTGGCTGGATGAAGATGTATGCGACTGAATGAAGGTGCTTGGCCAGATGGCGTCTAAAACTGACTCATGCAGAATCAATCTTCTTTAAGCCATTAAGGCTGAATAAAGCTTGAGGTTGTGCATATGAGGTTGTCGATTTTGTTTGAAAGTGACTGAGCCGAATGGAGAAGTGATTCATGGCATGCATGTGCAAGACCAAATGAAAAATAAAATTTAAATGGAGAAATGACATGCATGGAGTGCATTTATCAACAATAAATCGAGTGAGTCAAATTGGAGAATAAGTCATAGGGAGAAAAAATATGCATGACAACATGTGTAATAAACCAAATGAATAATAAGTCAAATGGAGAAAGAAATAAAAAGCAAAACTAATGAGGATGAATGAGCCAAATGGAGATGACTGAACTAAATGGGGAATTCTAGTTGAATGAAAACCATTCATCAATCATATTGGAGTGAGTGCTGTCCCCCAGGCCAAGAGAACGAATTTGGTGACACGTGTTGGCCTTATGGGGCCCATATACATTGAAAGCATGAGGTTGAATGGAAATAATAGCATGAAAATGTCTCAGGCAACATGAATAGATCCTTGCCTGAATCCACTTAGTAGGCCAAATGGGACTTGTAGAGCCAATTGAAACAAATATTCATGTGTTACTTATTTAATGCCAACTTGGCAGACCAAGCCGAGTGGGGACATTGACTCAATTCAACAAATGAAAAGAAAAAAAGATTTCCAAATAAACTTTAAGGATTATCAAAGCCTGTGAGCACAACACATGAATATGGGCTCACTGTTTACGAGGTAGGAATAGAATTCTCACCTTTCAAAAAAAAATTTGCCATGTCACGTTTTGGGAACAAGGTGAATTAAATGGCATGAAAAAGTGTTGCTACTTTTGAAGTTTGAAATATATATATATATATATAAGGAGTATCAGAGCATGTAAGCACAACACATGAATAAGGGCTCATTGTTTAGGAGGTAGGAATAGAATGCTCACCTTTCAAAAAAAATTTGCCATGTCGCGTTTTGGGAACAAGGTTTATATATATATAAAGGGCTCTATAAAAACTAGCTTTGAGTATTAAAACTGATATTAGCAACTATGTCCTACCATAAAGTGGCTTTTTTCCTAAATGAATTATTGAAGTTCAAGCAGAAGTTGTCTGGCTTCTTGCTTTGATCGAGCAGCTGTTGAAAGATGTTGGGGATTTGGGTTAAACTGATTGTTTTCTTTACTACATCTACCAAATGTTTATGGGGGTATTTTGCAGTACTGCAGCTGATATTTTGCGGCTGAGATTTTAGAGAAAAGAAGGTTGAGGATCTTGGGATTTTTTTATTTTCGAAGGGGAATTTTGAGAGGAAGATAATGGGATGGAGGCGAAGGGCTTTGTACTGGTGCTAATGGTGGAGAATAAGTTAGAGCAGAGGGCTTTGAACTAGTGCTAGTGGGGGAGAATAAGTTGGAGGCGAAGGGCTTTGTACTGGTGCTAGTGGGGGAGAATAAGTTGGAGGCGGAGGGCTTTGTACTGGTGTTGTTGGTGGAGAATAAGTTGGAGGCAGATAAAAATAGCTATGATGCCCGGACAGGAGTTTTATTTTATTTTTTTATGGCAGAATATCGAGAATGGTGGAAGAGGGTCTGGCTATCATTAAGAAGCAAAAAGTACATAAGGCAAAGATAGAAGCAACTAGAGAACTAAGGAAAAAGAAGAATAATTATATGAGTCAAGAGGTGAGCACCCACATATGAATAAATTCTTATTTTAAAAGGTCATATTACACTTTGAATAGAAATAATATGCATAAAACAAATAATGATATGTTGAATAGATATAATATGACATGTGAATTGATAAAACAAATGAAGAAAAGTAAAGAAAAACTTTTCTTATCATGATGAAACTTTATGATTAACGATGTTAGTTGAAGGGAGTTCCGTGCCTCCACTCATGTTACAAGTCGTCATTGGCAGATGATTGACAGGGTACCATGGGGGCGCCAAACTGTGGATGCAAAAAATCTACGATTACGGAAACAGGGTTTGATCCTGTGAGGTTTAGGTCATTAACAATCTGTTGGACCTACGCACACGAAGAGACAAGCATGAAGCTTACAAAAAACACCAGGGTGGTGTCTGCTGTAGGCATTCTGACGCAAGACACTGAGTCCTACTTTGGGCGATAATCCCTATTAGGAAAGAAAGATGTTTTCTTGTCCTTATCAGATTAGGTTTACTCGTTTGAGTAAGATTCAGGACCTTAATAAAAGAGGAAATAAAATGGGTTTTTGATTTCCTATTTATGGACTACCATAGGCTAATGGGCCGGAACCCTAGTTAACTTAACTTTTAGCAACCTAGTTCTTACACAAACTCTTATAAACACTAAACAGTAGTTTAAAAAGATTAAACTAAATTTCCTAAATAAAAAACTGCAATATTCATTATTTTATTTCCATTATTTGAACCCATCTTCCATATCTCAATAATAATAATAATAATTTAATAGGGTGCATTTGGATCGAGCGCATATAAGATAACGGGGGTAATCTTCGTTTATTTTGTAAGATTTCAATGTTTGGTTTACAAGTAATAAAATATTACAAGAATCTTTTATTGCAAATAGTGTTTACTGCTGGTAATGTAGGGGGTAATCTGATACCCTCCCCTTAGCCTTGGGATTAAAAATTACAGGGTAATCTGATTTTTATACCTATTTTACCCTTAATTAAAAATCATTTTTGACACAATTGCCTTCAAATGTCTACCAAATAACAATTACCTAGCCCCCATATCTTTGAGAAATTAGCTAAAACGCCCCAACCACAAAAAAAAAAAAAAAAAAACTTAAAAGTTAATAAAATATCCCCAGTCACCCAAGACCACTGCCGATTGTTGCTCACCACCGTTGGCCTCTGGCGTCAATTGTTGTAATGGTGCACGATCAGTGGGATTTGGCCGATCGTGCACCAATAAGACCTTTTCCGACCAACTAGGAATGGCTAAATCTAGCTGTTTTCACAACCAAAGATCTGGCCGTTTCACGACCAAAGATGTGGCCATGAAAGCGGACGAGTCTGGTCATTTCATTTCAGGCTAGAACCTGTGGTTGTGAAATGGCCATAGATCTAGTCGTGAAACGGCCATGGATTTGTGACCCATGGTTGGAAATGGCTTTGCTGACACACGACCAGCTATGTTCTATTCCGTTGACTTTTAGTGGCGGTCGGTGGTGATGGCTTGATGGCGACAAGGGCTTGGGATAAGTGGAGGTGATTTTGCTACAAATTAAAGCTTTATATGGCTGGGGGATTTTAGCAAAATTTCAAATGTATAGGGTTAAAAGAAATGATTCAAAAAAATAATAATAAAAAATAATATTATATTAATATTTAAAAAGAAGGGCAATTTAGTAATCTATAAAACATACATACCCATTTATTCTCCCAACCAAACATATTATTCATCAATTTATTCAAACCAACCAAACACATTTTTTAAACATTCCCAATAATCTTTAAGGTGATCTATCTTTCCGTTAATATAACATCCCCCTATAATAAAACATTATATGATCCAAACGTTCCCTGAAGGGTATATAATGACAAAATTCTCCTAAGGTTTCAGAAATAATAGGAATAATTTTTTCGTTAAATTTTAGCTGTTAAAATAAATAGTAGGGGGATAATTTGGTAATATTTAATAACTCATAACATTATAAATTTTAACATTCATTAACAGTTTATTAGCGGTATGAAATTTCTGTTATTTATTAAATTCAAGAGATTTTTGTCATTGTATCATATCTTAAGGGTTAATGTTGTGTTGAAAAAAAAGACTTAGAACTTGTAAATTGTTTAAATAAAAAAATCGAGAAAAAAAAGACCATTAACTTGTAGATAAATTGTTTCTCATATCTTAATTTTGTTCAAATTAAAATATAAAAAATTGAAAAAAAAAAAAAAAAGACCGTAAACTTGCAAATTGTTCTTTTTTTTCGAATTTAAAAAATATATACAATAAATTGCTTATCATATTTTAATTTTTTTTAAATTAAAAGATAAAAATAAAAAACTGAGTTTAAAGAGTAATGAATTTATCCTTGAGGTATATATAATGACAAAGTTCTCCAAAGGTTTTAAAAATAATAGGAATGATTTTTTTGTTAAATTTTAGGTGTTAAAATCAATAGTTGGAGGATAATTTGGTAATATTTACTTATTCACAATAGTATAAATTTTAACGTTCATTAACAGTTTATTAGTGGTGAGGAATTTCTGTTATTTATAAATTCAAGAGATTTTTGTTATTGTATTATATCTTAAAGGTTAATGTTGTGTTAAAAAAAAGACTTAAAACTTATAAACTGTTTAAATAAAAAAAAAATGAGAAAAAAAAGACCATTAACTTGTAAATAAATTGTTTCTCGTATCTTAATTTTGTTCAAATTAAAATATAAAAAACCGAACAAAAAGACTATTAACTTGTTAATTGTTCTCTTATTTTTTTTTGAATTAAAAAAATATATACAATAAATTTTTTTATCTTAGTTTAATTTTAAAAAAATTAAAAGATAAAAATGAAAAACTGAGTTCAAAGAGTAATGAATTTATCCTTGAGGTATATATAATGACAAAATTCTCCAAAGGTTTCAAAAATAACAGAAATAATGTTGTTGTTAAATTTTAGGTGTTAAAATAAATAATAGAAGAATAATTTGGTAATATTTACTTACCCACAACAGTATAAATTTTAATGTTCATTAACAGTTTATTAATGGTGAGGAATTTTTATTTTATTTTTAAATTCAAGAGATTTTTGTTATTATATTATACTTGGGTGTTAATATCGTTTAAAAATAAGGAAGACTTGTAAGTTGTTTAAATAAAAAAAAATAAATAAAAAAAAAAAAGGACCATAAACTTATAAATTGTTTCCACTTTCTCATATCTTAATTTTTCAAATTAAAATGTGAAAAACCGGAAAAAAAAAAGACCGTTAACTCATAACTGGTTATTATCTGTTTTTTTTCGAATTTAAAAAATATATACAATAAAAGACCACTGACTTATGATACACGCAACCAGACTATAGCTACAGTCGCCCTCCCTTCCTTCCAACAAATTTGAATCGACATTCACATTTCAATTTCAAAAACCTAACGGTCTCTCCTGTTTAATATCTCCAAATCTACAATTTACAGCAAGAAGATCGAGACAATGGAGGAGTACTTACAGTACATGAAGACTTTACGCTATCAAATGAACGGTTCACATCTCTTTATCTCTCTCTCTTTCTCTCATTCATGCTTCAAAATCAGCTTTGAATTGTAACCTTTTTTTTTTTTTTTTTAATCGAATTTAATGAAACAGAGGTGGAGGATCAGACCGCGAAGGTCACGGTTGAAGAGCAAATGCTGATCACCACAATTAACTCCATGGAAAATGACGTCGTTTCTGGTCAATTTGTGTTCCTTTTTTTTTTTTTTATATTATTGGAACTGAATTTTATCTGTTTAGTTCGAACTTGAATGAATTTAGGTGTGTTAGTCAATGGAAAAGTGGAAACGGCCTTGGTTCTGGCCAGTTCTGTGTTTAGATGTGGTTCTTTTGTTCGAAAATTAAATGATTGTTTGAAATGAATGTGAATTTGTTTGGTAGTTATTTTATTGAAGACTGAACTGTATCAGATTAATTGAAATTAGCATCATAAAGGATCTTCAAAAAAGGAATTCGTTTTTTGGCCAATTCTATGCTTACATGAAGTGATTATTATAGATAAGGAATGAAGTTTTTTTGTATTTTTCTAAAGATTTACTTGAAAATTGAATTTTATTAGGTTAATTAAAATTCTGGTGCATACACCAGCGTGTTAATTAATAGAAAATGGCATTTTTTCTAGTCAATTCTTGTATACTAGGGTTTTGTGTTTTTGTTGAAATTAAATTGATTATTACAGAAATGAATTTTAATTTGTTTTGTTGTTTTTGTGAAATTGAAGAATCCTCTCTAGATTTTAAAAGTTCATGGAAATTGAGATTAGGAGAGGATCCTAATTTGTAATCGGAAACTGAAATTTGTTTTGCTTACATGTATATTAGTATTGAAATCGGTTGAACTGATCAAGAATGGTAGATTGATTGTCTGAGAAGTACTAAAATGTGTTTCTTATAAATGAATGTTTCTACTAAAGCACTTATCTAATGCTTCTTTGGAAAGTACTCCTAGTATTTATTTTTCTTTATAAATTCAAAACAGTGGTTTATTCATTGCATCAAATACTGTGAGATTCATATGAAAAGTTCTTTTGATTATTGAAATTGTATATAGGTGTGTCTAGGATGGCCTTTGTAGAAAAAAAATTGTTTGAGTAAAAGCTCATGAAATTGCTCTCAATATAAAGTTTTATTTTTTCATCCAAAAAGTGTTTTTTTCACAAACACTTAAAAAAGTTCTTCTAAAAAAGTTCTTCAATTAGAACGCTTTGTGTGTGAGTGTGAGTGTGTGTATATATTTTTTTTTAATTAAATAAATTTGATTTTAAAAAGACTTTTATCCTGTCAATCAAATCCTGTAAATTTCTCTAGCTGCACCACAGTTACTTCGGAATGCATCCTTAGGTTGTTTTGTTACGTTGCCTTGACAGAAAATTAAAAGAGTCTAGTATAGGTATTTTGGGGGCTTTAGTTGTAATCTACCTTGACATCAATCTTGTTCATATGGTCAGAATGAAAATTAAGTGATTTGAAAACCTTTTGCCTTTTGTTTTGCTTTGGAAAACAGTGGATGAATTTCAGAGTGCTATTGTAGATTAACAAAAGTTCTTTTGCTAATTAGATGCTTCTATTGAAAGCACTCTAAAACTTATCTGGAATAATAATCATTTTCTTTGTGCATGTTCATGTGGATTACCTTGAGTTTGATGTCTCCATTAATTAGTACTTTAAATTTTTTTGTGTACACTGCAAATTTAGGACAATTTTTTCAGTGATATTAGAAATTTGAATTTGCTTTCAAAGGCCTTTTACCTCTAAAATCCACATGATACAATTTTTCAGATGATTTTGATCCATTTATGTAGGTTCAATCCATTTATAGAGTTGTGGAAACAATTGTATTTATGATTTAGTTCTTTATAGTAGCTGTTTTGATTGGTGAAATTTGTTTCCCACTATTTTTGCAACAAAGTTTGACACAAAGTTACCGAGAGAAGAAGCGAGAAGATGAACAAGGAAAAGGGTCAGATATGTGCACCAATATTGGCAAAACAGAGAAAAATTGCTTCTCTAGAGTCTGATTCATCCACCTTTAACCAGGTGAGATCTATTTTTGTGTGTCTTTGTGCGGGAGCTGGAATGACCCTCTAGTTGGAAGCCTACAATATCCCTGTTATGGGACATTTTCTTTTTCCTTTTTTTCACCCTTGAGTGGCTTACTTGCATGTATGAGAACACCTGCATAGTAAACCAGAATTGATAAGAACTTCTGCTGTCGGATGGTGCAGTTTCTTTTATTTGATTGCCATACTTGCTTGGTAAAACGTTTGGGCTAGAAGTTTCACACAATTGAAGAGCTAGACATATTGATAGAAACTCCTACACAACTATCTTTCATGTTGTATGCTATAAAATAATTTATGGGCTGGAATAGATCTTATGTTCTGATAATATTTTTGTTGCTACCCTAACTTGCCATAATCCTATAATATCTTATTGTGGGGAATTCCTGTTTCTATATGTATTCTTCTTTACTATGGGAAATGGGTTGTTGAAGAATATGTTTCTTCAATCTCAGGGTGTATATTCCTGATTCATCATTGTTCTTTTAAATGCGCAGACAATGGAGCTTATACAACAAGAAAGAGTTAGCTCATCTAAAAATATAGCAGAGAAGAGGTACTATTTAAGAATATATTGCATTGATTAAGTTCACTGAATGCTATGGACAGTTATTGCCATAATTTCTTAACTACAACAGAGCTTACTATACTCAAGTTGCAGAGGTTATCAAGTTGAAATTAAAGCAACAACAGGTTATATTTCATGAGCCTCTTCATCTGAATCCACTGTTCTATTTTCAAAATTTTAAGTTGCAGATGATGGTCTCATTCATATTTTATGTAGGACTGGTTCAAATTTGACAGGACTAGAGAAATTACTGAGCATAAATCGGTATTCATTTGCTAAATCTTTTGTTAACTTCATTGATTTACCTCTTTTTTAATTTCTCTTCAAGATAAATGTATGTGCTCCAAATAAGAGAAATAGAAGGAATAAACATATTGACTCTCCATGTTTATGATAAATTGATTGTGCATCTAGTCTTTAGGATCCAATGTGTTCTCACTGACTAGCTGAAGGTAACAAAGGTCTTCAGTTTTCCTTGTTGGATATCTTTCTGTATTGCTCTAAGAGTTTCTTGTTCAGATTATACCACTTCCTTGATAATTGGAATTGCTTGAGTGGTGATGATGGGTGTGGCAATAATGTCTCACAGTTGAAGATGTGGTAGTAGACACACATCCTTAAAGATGCATCTCTCTTTAATGCATGCCTCTTTCCCGGCCAAGAAGGAGAGGGAAAAAAAAAAAAAAAAAAAAGGGAGAAGTGAGCCTATATATATATATATGCATGATCAATGTGTTGTAATTTAGAAATCCCTTTTGTTTATGCAGTCTCTTGTATGCTTAAAGGTTGGCACAACATCCAACCTAATTTTGTATTTCTAGAGTACTAAAGATATTTAGATCTTGCTGTTGTCTTCAACCTCTTGATGTATTTTTGTTGCAATGCAATTTTAATTTTAACTACAAATTCATAATCATGTAACTGTGAATAGGGTTTTATGGTTTCTTCTGTATTGCTATCATCTATTCTACTTTTCACTATAGCGTATAGATAAAACTTTTAAGATTATCAAGTTTGTGCAATTCTAATGATTAGAAATCATTTAGGTCAAAGGTAAAAGTGATGAGCAAATGGCTAAAACAGAGGGCACTTGATTTTAAGGAACAAGTTGGCTTTAGCCATGAACAGGTGATTTGGGATTTGATACAATTTTCCCAAGCAAATGTTAAGTTGTTGATGACTTTTAGTTTTTTATTCACTCACATAGGCACATGCTTTATGCAAATGCATTTTCCCTATTTCCTAATTGTTTGTCTACCTTGAAGCTTACCATGTTAAAACAAGTCCAATGATAAACACTTTGACATTGAATATTTGTATATCAATATACCAAAATTTCCCTTAATCCAGAAGGTGAATGTTAATATTACAATTGTTTGCTGGTTGCTTTATAGTGAGCGAATATTTTGGAAAGACCTTTGCATTACTTATGTGTCAATTTCAATCAGCAAGCTTAAAATCTAGTCAGAAACTTGGGTAGTTATCATGCTTTTCATTATTTTTGCAAAGTTCATCAAACATCCCTTAATGAAAGATCTGAATAACCGGTGGTAGGGATAGCTAGGGAGGTTTGTTCATATCAAACATCCTTTAATGAAAGATCTGAATAACCGGTGGTAGGGATAGCTAGGGAGGTTTGTTCATATCAAACATCCTTTAATGAAAGATCTTTTTAGCATTTTCTCTATGTACAATTTCTAGGATAATCCAATTACCCTTTTCGTTCTATCTCTATAGACACGAATGCCCAGGACATATGTCGCTTCTCCTAAGTCTTTCATCGAGAAGGTTTTGGACAACCAAACTTTAACCTCTGTCATCATGCCTATATCATTTCCCATCAAAAGTATGTCATCTACATATAATATGAGAAATGTGATGGCATGATCTTTAACCCATTTGTATACATAGGGCTCATCCAGATTCTTGACAAAACCAAATGATTTGATTATGTCGTCAAATCGAATGTTCCAGCTTCTTGAAGCTTGCTTCAATCCATAAATGGATCGATGCAATTTGCACACCTTATGCCTTTCAACAGAGGATATAAAACCTATCGGTTGTTCCATGTAGATGTTTTCCTCAATAAACCCATTAAGGAAAGCTGTTTTGACATCCATCTACAAAACTTCATAATCATGGTATGCTGCGATGGCTAGCATTATACGGATGGATTTAATCATAGCTACGGGCGAGGTTTCCTCATAATCCAATCCTTGTTTCTGAGCATAACCTTTCGCCACCAGTCGAGCTTTGAAGGTCTCTACCTCCCCATCCTTGCCAACTTTTCTCTTGTAGACCCATTTACAAACTATAGGAAGTATTCCCTCCGGTGGATCCATAAGCGACCATACTTGATTGGCATGTATTGATTCTATCTCAGAATCCATCGCTTCCAACCATTTTCCTAAATCTCTATCCAGTATTGCTTCTTCGTAGCTTCTAGGATCATCACCATGATCATCTACTCCTACTAAGTAAGATTCAAAATCTTGCTCATGTAGGAACCCATATCTCTCTGGAGGTTTTGATATTCTATAAGACCTTCATACTGGAACCATAGTATCTGATACTGAGGTTCGCTGAGTGGACGTTCCATCTTCAGCAATCTCGGTTCTTGGCTCTTCAAACTCTTCCTTGAGTTTAGTACTTCTTCCAACACTGCCTTCCTCCAAGAACTCATTCTCGAGGAAGTGATTTCTACTGATCCAAACTCTTTGATCACTTGGAAAGTAAAAGTAATATCCTAAACTATTTTTACGATATCCAATGAACCGACCCTTCTCGGATTTATCATCCAGCTTATCAGATTAAACCAATTTAACATAAGCTGGGCAACCCCAAATCTTCATATAATTCAGACTTGGACGTTTTCCATACCATATCTTATACGGTGTTTTTTGGACAGTTTTAGACGGGACCCTATTAAGGATGTGCATAGCGGTTTGGAGAGCGTACCCCTACGAGACATTGGTAAGTCTGTAAAACTAACCATCGATCGTACCATATCCAATAAGGTATGATTTCTCCTTTCAAACACTCCATTAAACTGGGGTGTATAAGGAGGAGTCAACTGTGAGATGATCCCATTTTCTTTTAAGAACTCTTGAAACTCTGTACTCAAGTATTCACCCCCACGATTTGATTGTAGTATTTTAATACTTTTTCCAGTTTGATTTTCTACTTTATTCTTGAATTCTCTGAATTTTTCAAAGGATTCAGATTTGTATTTCATTAAATACAAATACCCATATCGTGACATATCATCTGTAAAAGTAATGAAGTATTCAAATCCTCCCCTGGCTAAAGTACTGAATGGTCCACATACATATTTATGTATGAGTTCTAATAGTTCTTTAGCTCGCACTCTTTTACTCTTAAAGGGAGACTTGGTCATCTTTCCTTGGAGACATGATTCATAGGTTGGATAGGGTTCAGAACCTAATGAGTTCAGGATCCCACTTTCTCCAAGCTGTACTAATCTTCTCTCTCCTATATGACCCAATCTATGATGCCATAGAATTTTAGGATTTGATTCAGATCGAATTCTTTTATTAGAAATGGTATTGATTGAAGCATAGTCATTCAATTCTAAGACATACAAACCATTTGTATTTATAGCTTTACCAACTAAAACAGTTCCAAAATGTATTGAACATTCATTTCCATTAAACAGTACATAATAACATGTTTTACACAAAGCAGAAATAGAAATGATGTTTCTAGTGGCTTTTTCAAAGTACAATACTTTAAACAAATTCAAAACATGTCCTGAAGGTAGTCTTAGTGGGCAAGTCCCCATGGCCTCGGCTACAACTCGTGCCTTATTTGCCATCCTCAAAATGATCTCGCCCTTTGTCACCTCAGAACTATTCTGAAGTACATGCAAAGACATACAAACATGAGATGTTGCTGCTGAATCTAATATCCAAGAATGACTATCTGAATTAACACTTAATTCATATTCAATCATAAGACATTGGTTCGTACCTGCTTTTCTTTTGCCTTTCTTCAGATTGTTCAGGTATTGAGGACAGTTCCTCTTCCAGTGTCCATCTTTTCCACAGTGGAAACATTTTTCCTTTGCATTGGCCTTCTCTGCCTTCGTCGTTGGCTTCTTGAAGCTGTTATTCTTGGGTCCAACTTTTGGACCTCTCTTTGGTAGCATTTTAGGCCTTTTATTGGCCCTACTAGTGGAGGCGGCAAAGACATCCTCATGTCCTTTCCCTTTCACATTCCGCCTATGAAATTCTTTAAGCTCATTTAGCAATTAGAGAGGTTTCTCTCAATCCTATTGAGATTGTAGTTAGTTATAAATGGTTTATAACTTGGAGGAAGGGATTGTAGAATCAAATTCATTTTGAGGCGGTCTGGCATGACCACCCCATATCCATCCAGTCGATCTAATCCATTGATCATTTGAAGAGTATGATCATCTGGAGGTACCCTTCCCTCAACTTCATGCTAAAGAGGGATGCACATAATTCATACTCAACCACTCTTGGATTTTCGCTATACAACTCTTGTAGAGCTATGAGGATATCATAAGCATTTGAAACCTCTTCATGCTTAGTTTGAAGTTCTCTATTCATGGAGGCTAGCATGTAATTTTTAGCCCTCTTGCTATCCTCTCTCCACTTTTCAAGAGCATCAAGCTCAGCTTGTAGAGCATCCGGTCCAATATCAAGTGGAAGAGGTGCTTCCAGGACATAGGCAATTCTTTCAAAACTAGAACAATTCTAAGATTTCTTAGCCAATCTTTTAGGTTGGGTCCGGTTAACATGTTATTATCCATTATCCTTAGGAGAACATTGTTGGCCATTTTTTCTATTATTTATCACAAAGATGAAACTGCAAAGAAAAGTAATTTTATTAGTGTCTTGTAATCTTTTAAACCTTTTAATGCATAATCAAATTAGCTCCCACTATTTTATTCGAGTCATACACTCCCTTAAATAGGATCCGGAAATTTTCGTTGGATTAAATTTCTTAGTGGGGAATCAATTTCTTATCAAATTCAATTAACCTCACATAATAAAATTCTTGGTTAATTAAGTCTAATAAGTAGGAAACTCTTTTCCTTTTATATCACTATATAAGGTTTGATTTATATTCCTTGTCCTAGCTTCGGATACCTCACATAATAGAATTCTTGGTACCCTAGGCTAGTTAAATCCGAACCATTGTGCTTTCTTAGGATGGCATTTTCATCATGTCCTCACATAATAGAATTCTTGGTCAAGGTGAAAATATCCATCCAAGAACAAGATCAACTTAATTCTATGATATAAAGATTGTATCCCTCACATAATATAAATCTTGGGATATTAAAATTTATATCAAAGAATTTAGTTATCCCACAATGGGAGACTTGGATTTAATAACTTTAAATTGGGGAGATTTAGGTTTAACCTTTAGTTAATTCATTTTAGCATGCCATGTTTAATTAAAAATTCATACATATCACATATAGGCATAAATTAAAGCATGTGGGTTGACCATGGGGCTTTTCGAAAATACATCCTAAAGGCAAACTATTTACCCTAATACTATATCTTCGATTGAATCGTCATCCGGATGCTCTTCGGTTCTTTTCTAGCCGATTCAATTACAAATTGGATCTTAGGCATGCAGTGCCGATTAAAATAAATAAATAAAATTTAATTATTACAAGCCATTTAATAAAAGAATATTACAAACACTTTTGAATATTTTGAAAGCCAAATGGCACCCATGATCAACCCTCTAATCTAATATTCATTCATCACATAAATAAATATTAAACATTCATACCAAATATTAAACATTCATACCAAATATAATAAACAATTATTTAAAGTATATATAAATATATAAATATATAAATATATCTCATATATTAATAGATATTATATATATATGCATGTAGTAATTTAATTATAACCTTGGGCCATGCAATAATTACACATTTCATAGGAATCATTACACAAACACTTTTGTCATATTCCACCCAAAGATATATATTATTTAACTATTATCATCATTTCAATACTTTTCACAAAAGTCATGCATGAAATAGATAAATGAGATATATTACTCCAAGAGTAATCATTCTATGACACAAGTTACTTTTAACTAAAGTAATACTTTTTATGACACATTTGTCTTCTCAAAGACAATCATGTCATCTTGCATCATCAATTTTTTAAACCATTCAAACAACCAAATTATTACATTTCAAAAATATAATAATTTGTGGCATGCAATGATGCATTATAAGATAATTTAATCAAATTAAACATCCTACATTAAAATTACCACCATCATACATACATAATATCACAATTCATCATATGAATTAATAATCCATAACTTTATGCTAACATCAAATTCCACCACTAAACACTTGCAACATTTGCATACACTTCATGCAAAAATATACTTTAATCAAATTAAAGATAGCACATTTAGCATGTCAAAGCATAAACCATTTAATCAAAGTAATGGAAATGAACATGCATGAACATTTTTCTAAATGAATCATCGTGCAACATTTCCTAAAACATCATTCATCAATACATGAATGAAATAACATATCTTATGGCAAAACTAGTCATGGCCGAAAATGACATATATGCATGCATGTAGTTCTCAACAAATCTCATGCAATAACCATCATCCAAACATGCTTTAAATCATATTCTAACATACCCAAACATATTAGAGCAAGAAGAAAAATCTGTTTTCCCAAAACAAAGAGATGGCCGAGAATCACACATGCATCAAACATGCTTATTACATCAAACAACCCATCCATTATAAAGGCATGCTCATTATAACCATTGTCATCATTCAAAACATATGAGAATGAGAAGAAAAATGAACATCTACCTCTGATCTATGTATGGCCGAGACATGCATGTAAAGATCTACTATGAAAAAATCATTTTTGAACCATATCACTAACATGCAAACTCAACCAAGTTTGATGAACATATGAACACATGGAAAAAATGTCATTTTAGCTTATAAATTCGACATGCAAGGAGCTTTCAGCTCTGATACCATTTGTAAGAACAGCATGCATGCATGAAGAGTGGTGGAAATGGAGAAGAAAGCATGAAATGATGGATTAAAAAAAAAAGGGTTTTTAAACAAAGCATTGAAATAAGATTATACCTTCTCCTTTGCTTTGGATTGATGAAGATTAGCCCCAAAAAGATGAGACCTCCACACTTTAACACCACCTTGAGAGGATTAGAGAGTGGCCGTGGCTAGGGAGAGAGAGCTTTTAGTTTTGTGTTTGAGTGAACAAGTGAAGAATGAACTAAAATGCAACCTTTGCATTTATATATACTTGGGCAATTTTGCAATTATTTATTTTTCATTCCAAGCCCAATAAAATCTTATTTTATAAAGGGACCCCACGAATTTATTATGCTACCCTTTGAATAATCAATATTATTCAAGGGCCCATGTAAACTAAACTAGTTTACATTAACAACCCATAAATTTACCCTTTTTACCCTTTAACTATTAAAAGGTTATTTTTGTTCATCTCATTAATCTTAACACTTTAAGATATAATAATTAAATATAATTAATTATTGCTTGACCATTTTAACCCTTAAAATGTCACAAATAATTTTCTATGTAACTATTACTATAGAAATCCCGTTATTACCCTCGGAAGGTGCTAGCCCTCTTCGGATAATCATTTCTCTCTCTCATCCTTCTCTAACTTCTCAAGGCTATTGGTGTGACCTTGTAGGTCCATCGTGGATTAGCCGTGAGCTGGTTCTGGATGAATCCGAAAACCTGTCTAGAGGCCCAACGACTATGGTAAACATCAAGCAATGTGCCATAGTCCCTAAACCACAATGAAGAAATACTTCATTGAACCCATTTCAGATCATACGTACCATGCAGGTAAAGTCCCTCCATTGAGATATCCTAATCGAGCATGGATTCATGGAACGTCAAAATCCTAAACTCGATCTTCTACCGAATCGTCGATCAATATGTCCGGAACTCATCATCACAAAGTTGCTTTTGTATGACTAATAATAGACTCTGGCTAGAGATTCTGTTTTCCGAAATTTATCGATGTTCGTCTAGGAACTCGAATCCGGGTGGAGTCAGCGGTACTCTCGATCCTATATTTCCGAGTCAATGGATACCCTCTTGACCATCGCTCGTTTCCGCTTATGAACAACACATGACCAAATAGGCTTTATTATATGAAACATGATTAGTCTCGTACTTATACACCGTATGAACCATACGCATCCATATCGGATCCGACTACAATGTCTCAGGTCAAAGGACTACATCGTGCACTGATATAACCAAACGATAAATCATTGACTACATGTTTTTCTAAGTGATTTGTCGTTATTCGGTCACGTTCGAAAAACAGTTCACCAACCATTAATCCATACCAATGCCCTAATGACATGACTATCATCGTCATCCGTACTTATATCAACTCATGATATCTTTCGGAAGCATCCGACATGCCTACTGTGCAATATAGTTGCCCAAATTATATTGCTTCCATAGGGAACCCTTTTCGATAATTCATTTGCTGATTAAATGAATCATCTGGACAATTCATATACATACTTTATTTTAAATGCATGACTGAATAAAGGAAGCAATTTATATATATGAATTGAAGAACTCTTTCTTCCATTATTTATGATATATATATAGATACAAGACAAAATGCTTGGAAACCGACAACACGAATGGTTTCTAGAGCATAAACTAATATACACTAACAACCAAAACCTGACCAAATGCAACCACGTTTTCCAGGAATCTGCAACAATCAAAACCCAGCAAGAAACCTACAAAAAAATGTAGAAAATCACAACAAAAACACACCAAAATAGGTCCATGAAATGGGCAAAAAACCTAACCCAAACAACACATTCCCGGGAAAAACAGTGAGTTTTTCCGGGAACCAGAGGTCAACAAGGTGCAAACAGCTGCGGGGATTGTCGATCCTGCTCGGAAGAGTCAATCTTGGCACTCCATTGCAATTCCCAATCGAAAAACCCAGTGCGAAAGCAATTCTAGATCTACAAATTCCGTGAATATTCATGGCCAAATCCCAGTGAACGAAGAAGCCAAACACAGGTGCTGATAAAACGATAGGAAAGCTGGCTGAACACTCTTTCCAACGGTGGACGGATTGTCCGATTTCGAGACCGTGAATATTTAACCCTAAACCCTAAACCCTAAACACTTAGGAAAATTTCCAGTCCCTCCCTAAACCCTAAAACCCAAAACCCTAAATCCTAAACCCTAAACCCCAAAAACCCTAAACCCTAAACTCCAAACCCTAAAACCCAAAAATCCTAAACCTTAAATCTTAAACCCGAAACCCTAACCCCAAACCCCAACCCCAACCCCTAACCCCTAAACCCTAACCCCTAACCCCTAAACCCTAAACCCCAAACCTTAAACCCTAAACTCTAGACCCTAAACCCTAAACCCCAAACCCTAAACCCAAAAACACAAAACCCAAAAAACCCAAAAACCCAAAACCACAAACCCCAAACCATAAACCCCAAACCGTAAACTCCAAACCCCAAACCCCAAACCCTAAACACAAAACCCCTAAACCCTAACCCCAAAACCCGAAAACCCTGAACCCTGAACCTTGAACCCTGAACCCTGAACCTTGAACAGAAAACCCTAAACCCGAAAACCCTAAACCCAAAACCCTAAACCCTAAACCCGAAGACCGTAAACCGTAAACCCCTAACCCAAAATCCGAAATTCGAAATCCGAAACCCGAAACCCTAAACCCTAAAACCCAAAAAACCTTAAACCCTAAACCCAAAACCCAAAACTGAAACCGAAACCCTAAACATTTTTTTTTTTTTGGAAAAAGTAAGTAATTTATAAAAGAGACAAAAAATGTACAAATACGAGGGGCATACCCCAAGAGGAAGACCGATAATTTTCAGTCAAAAAACACATAGGAAACCCAACAAAGCCATGACAACATAAAAAGAGCATGCAGGCTCCCCACAAAATAAAGCAAGAAGATGCCATAAATCACAAAGCCACAAACTGGCATAAAAAAGCACACAGGCTCACCACAAACAAACCAAGAAGATGCCATGAATCACAAAGCCACAAACTGGTGCAAAAGAGAAAACATGCTCCTTACAAAGCTAATTTGGAAGATGCCATATTGCACGGAGTTGAGTCGAGATCTCGTACCTAGGAGCTAAACCTAAAAGCCCTAAACCTTAAACCCTAAACCCCTAAAACCCTAAAACCTAAACCATAACCTTTTTTTTTTTTGGAAAAGGTAAGTAATTAATAAAAGAGACCAAAAATGTACAAATAAGAGGGGCATACCCCAAGAGGAAGACCAATAATTTTTAGTCAAAAAAACACATGGGAAACCCCACAAAGCCACGACGGCATAAAAAGAGTACACAAGCTCCCCACAAAATAAAACAAGAAGATTCCATAAATCACAAAGCCACAAACCGGCATAAAAAAGCGTGCAGGCTTACCACAAACAAACCAAGAAGATGCCATGAATCACAAAGCCACAAATTGGCAGAAAAGAGCACACAGGCTCCTTAAAAAGCTAATCAGGAAGATGCCATATCGCACGGAGCTGACTCAAGATCTCGTACTTAGGTGCTAAACCCAAAATATTGGCCCAAACTAGGTCACAAATAGCTAAGACAGTATCTCTGCGGGAAAAACAATGTTGACGAAACACGTGATTATTCCGTTTAAACCATAGGAAATAAACTGTGGCTGAAAGGACCAACTGGGAAAGAAGGTGGTTGAAGTCACCTTTTTGTCGAAGATGCAAGCTAGCCCACTAGAGCAGAGGGAGCCAAGAGATAGTAGGCCATGTAGAAAGCATCCTAGTAGTGACCTCCCGCCAAACATAACTTGAGAAGTCACAGCTGAAAAACAAATGGTCATGGGTCTCTATAGGTTAACTGCACAAAACACACAGGGAGGACGTGATGACACCATGAGAGCTGAGCCGATCCATGGTGTGAAGTCAACCAAGAGAAGTGAGCCAGAGAATGAAAGAGTGGCATGGAATATGCCCTGGAAACCACAAGAGATGATGAATCGAGTTCACATCCCATTTGTCTCGCAACACATTCTAGGTTGAATCAATAGAGAAACGTCAAGACAGGTGGCCCTTCCACACAAGATGGTCAGGATGACTCGCTGAAGGCTGCACTATAATGGAGTCCCAAATATTTAGAAGGTCTGCACTGCCCGAAGGAAAATCCCACAAACCATCCTGAATAATGCTTGAAACCCAAGCATCTCATGACAAGCCAGTGGAAGTCAAAGTTCTAAAAGGGAGCAAGTCACATAGAGGTCCCTGTGATAGCCAGTGATCTCGCCATAACATGGTGTCCCTACCATCACCAATACAAGTCACAATAAGACCCCGGCACCAAACCTTGCTAAGTAAAATCTTCCTCCAAGCCCATGAAGCCCTAGAAGTAACTCGAATATGCCAAAAGGACTGACCATGGAGGAGAACCAAACGGGCCCAAGATGACCATACAGAAGATCTGTCATTAAGTAGTCTCCAAACGTGTTTAATAATAGCCGCTCTATTCCAATCTTGGATCCTCTTAATCCCTAGACCACTCTCTTTCAATGGATAGCAAACAGAAGACCATGCAACCTTGGCCCCAAAAGGGGACAAAAAAGTACCCTTCCAGAGAAACAAGGGCAAAATACTTTCAATCCGACAAACTATAGCTGTTGGCAAAAGAAACATGGATGACTAATATACCTGTATGGAGAAAAGCACCGACTTTATCAACTGTAGTAAGCTTGCATAGGTCAAAGATGCCAATGTCCATAGCCTAATCTGAGACAGTATTTGCTCTAACAGAGGCCTACAATCAGAATGTTGAAGATGGGTAGAGATCAGAGGAACCTCTAGATATTTGATTGGTAACTCGCCCAATTGGAAACCCATGATAGAATGTAACCTAATCTGTTTCTCGTTTGTAACTCCAGAAAGAAACAACTGGCTCTTCTCTACATTAGTCACTAACCTAGAAACCTTGGCAAAATAATCCAAGGCCGACTTGATTAGGCTAATAGAGGAAGCATCTGCTCGACAAAACACAATCAAATCATCCGCAAAACATAAATGAGTAATAGCTGTCTGCCTACATCTCCAATGATAATGAAAACCAGGGCTGTGAGAGGTTTCTCAAAAGATACCAGCCAACCCCTCAATAGCCACCACAAATAGGTAAGGAGAAAGAGGGTCCCCCTGTCGAACCCCTCGGGAAGACCTAAAAAGACCATAAAGCTCTCCGTTCAGGGCAATAGAAAAATACATTGTAGAGATACATGTCATGATCCACCTCACCATACACTCAGGAAAACCCACAGTACGCAGTCCCAAAAGGATGAAATCCCAACTCACAATATTAAAAGCTTTCTGAATATCAACTTTAAGGGCACATCGAGGTGAAGCACCGCCAAGATGATAATTCCACAAGAGCTCTTGAGTCAGTAGAATATTATTAGAAATCCTTCGACCCGGGACAAAAGCCCACTGGGAACTCCTAAACCCTAAATCCCTAAACCCCTAAAAACCCTAAAAACCTAAACCCTGAACCCAAAACCCAAAACCCTGAACCCAAAACCCAAAACCCTGAACCCTAAACCCTTAAACCCTAAACCCTAAACTTTTTTTTTTTTTTTTGGAAAAGGTAAGTAATTTATAAAAGAGACCAAAAATATACAAGTACGAGGGGCGTACCCCAAGAGGAAGACTGATAATTTCAGTCAAAAAACACATGGGAAACCCCTCAAAGCCACAACGACATAAAGAGAGCACGCAGGCTCCCCACAAAATAAAATAAGAAGATGCCAAAAATCACAAAGCCACAAACTCGCATAAAAAAGCATGCAGGCTCACCACAAATGAACCAGGAAGATGCCATGAATCACAAAGTCATAAACTAGCACAAAAGAGCACACAGGCTCCTTACAAAGCTAATAAGGAAGATGCCATACGGCATGGAGCTCTCGTACTTTGGTGCTAAACCCAAAATCTTGACCCGAACTAGGTCACATATAGCTAAGATAATATCTCTGTGGGAGCAACAATGCTGACGAAACAAACGATTATTCCGTTCAAACCATAGGAAATAAACTGTGGCTGAAAGGACCAACCGAGAAAGAAGGTGGTTGAAGTCACCTTTTCATCAAAGATGCAAGCTAGCCCACTCGAGCAGAGGGAGCCAAGGGACAGTAGGCCATGTAAAGAGCATCCCGGTAGTGACTTCCCGCCAAAAATAACTTGAGAAGTCACAGCTGAAAAAAAAATGGTCATGGGTCTTTGTAGCTGAATTGTACAAAACACATAAGGAGGACGTGATGACACCATAAGAGCTGAGTCGATCCATGGTGTGAAGCTGACCAAGAGAAGCGAGTCAGAGAATGAAAGAGTAGCGTGGAATATGCCCTAGAAACCACAAGAGATGATGAATCAAGTTCACATCTCATTTGTCTCACAACACATTCCAGGTTGAATCAATAGAGCAACGTCAAGATGGGTGGCCCTTCCACACAAGATGGTCAGGATGACTCGCTGAAGGCTGCACTATAATGGAGTCCCAAATATGCTGAAGGTCTGCACTGCCCAAAGGAAAATCCCACAAACCATCCCGAATAATGTCTGAAACCTGAGCATCCCATGCAAACTAATGGAAGTCAAAGTTCTAAAAAGGAGCAAGTCACACAGAGGTCCCTGCGGTAGCCAGTGATCTCGCCATAACATGGTGTCCTTTCTATCACCAATACAAGTCACAATAAGACCCCGACACCAAACCCTGCTAAGTAAAATCTTCCTCCAAGCCCATGAAGCCCCAGAAGTAACTCGACTATGCCAAAAGGACTGACCATGGAGGAGAACCAAACGGGCCCAAGATGACCATACAGAAGATCTATCATTAAGTAGTCTCCAAACGTGTTTAAGAATAGCCGCTCCATTCCAATCTTGGATCCTCTTAATCCCCAGACCACCCTCTTTCAATGGATAGCAAAAAGAAGACCATGCAACCTTGGCACCAAAAGGGGACAAAGAAGTACCCTTCTAGAGAAACGAGGCCAAAATACTTTCAATCCGTTTAACTATAGCTGCCAACAAAAGAAACATGGATGACCAATATACCTGTATGGAGAAAAGCATAGACTTTATCAACTATAGTCAGCCCGCATAGGTCAAAAATGCCAACGTCCATAGTCTAGTCCAAGATAGTATTCGCTTTAACAGAGGCCTATAATTAGAATGTCAAAGACAGGTAGAGATCAGAGGAACCCCTAGATATCTGACCGGTAACTAGCCCAACTAGAAACCCATGATAGACCGTAACCCTATCTGCTTCTCATCTGTAACTCCAGAAAGAAACAACTGGCTATTCTCTACATTAGTCACCAACCCAGAAACCTTAGTAAAATAATCCAAGGCCGATTTGATCAGGCTAATAGAGGAAGCATCTGCTCAACAAAACACCATCAAATCATTCGCAAAACACAAATGAGTGATAGCTGCCTTCCTACATCTCCAATGATAATGAAAACCAGGGCTGTGAGTGGTTTCTCGAAAGATACTAGCTAACCCCTCCATAGCCAACACAAAAAGGTAAGGAGAAAGAGGGTCCCCTTCCCGAATACCCCAGGAGGTCCTAAAAAAACCATGAAGCTCTCCGTTCAGGGCAACAAAAAAATACAGAGTAGAGATACATGTCATGATCCACCTCACCATGTGCTTAGGAAAACCCACAATACGTAGTCCCAAAAGGATGAAATCCTAACTCACAGGATCGAAAGCTTTCCGAATATCAACTTTAAAGGCACATCGAGGTGAAGTACCCCCAAGATGATAATTCTGCAAAAGCTCTTAAGTGAGAATATTATCAAAAATTCCTTCGACACGGGACAAAAGCCAGTGAGGGAACTCCCAATACCATCCGGAAACACTACTTTAAACCGATTCACTATCACCTTAGAAATGCACTTGTAAAGTACATTACAACAAGATATCGGTCTAAAGTCTGTCATACGACTCGGGCTCCACCTTAGGAACCAAAGCAATCCTGGTGGCATTAACACATCTTGGCATTTCATTAGTAGCAAAAAAATGTCTCACTACAGCTCTGAAATCTCTACTAATAATATCCCATGCCCGCTTAATAAGCAAAGAAGTGTATCCATCTGGACCCGGGGCTTTATCATCCGGGATAGAGAATAAAGCAATCCTAATCTCATCATTAGTGATAAGAGCAGTCAAGGGAGAAATCATATCAGGAGAAATGCGCCCAGAAAAATACTTGGAAGCCTCTGCAATCTGAGGTTGAGTAGGGGCAGCAAAAAGATCCTAAAAAAAACCCACCTCCAAACGCCCTAAACCTTGACTGCCAATAATATGGGTACCATTCCCATCAGTTAAACCGTGGATGCGGTTCTGAACCTGCCTATGGATCAACGACTTATGAAAGAACTTAGTATTCTGATCCCCTAAGTTCAACCACTGAACACGAGACCATTGCTTAAAAAAAGCCTCCCCATCTCGACAAAGATTGAAAAACTGGTTGGCTAGGTTCATCTCCTCAGAGATACACTTAGTAGAAAGGGGGTCTCGGTCCAAATTTTCTTGGGCTATTGCCCATTGAGCCCGGGCCTCAATTACCCTGCTGGAGATATGGCTAGAAACCCTAATATGTAAGGATTTGAGCTACTAACCCCAATTTCTACATAAGATAGAACATAGGATTGCCTACAATAGGCTCGTCCCAAACGGCGTGAACAATATCCATAAAATTTGCATGATTAGACCAAAAATTTAGAAATTTAAAAGGAGATGGTACCTTGCCACGGCGGGGACCAAACCAGACAACCATATAGCTATGATCTGAGACATCTCAAGGTCAAAACTCTGAAACTGTGTTTGGTCGATCACCAAGAAAGTGATGAAAAGACCCAATCGAGCTTCCATAAAATAATCCCATCGCCTTGCTGACTGTTATGCCAAGTATACCGAAGCCCAGAAAAAGGAACCCCAATCAAGTTAGCATCAAGGATACATTGGCCAAAATCATCCATATAACCATACCATGCAGGATCACCACCCACTTTGCCAGAGGCTCCCAAGATGGCATTAAAATCACCCAACACAAGCCACGGGAGCCCCTTTGAATCAAACTATGCTGACTAATCCCTTAGGAAATCCCACAGATTGCGGCGATTCCCAGGGTCATTAGAACCATACACGAAAGTAATCCCAAAGGAGAACCCTTCTTAAACATGAGTAACCTTGCAAATAATCTTATGAAGAGAGTAATGAAGACTATTTACAGAGTAAAGAGAAGAACCCCAACATACCAAAACTCGGCAAGCAATAGAATCCGTTGCATTTGACAAAAATTGCCATGAAGGACAAACTACCGAGACCACTGGCTGTAAATGAGACTGCTCAACCTTAGTCTCCAACAAACTAATCAAACCCAAAGAAGAGTCAGAAATCCAATTCCGCACTGCGTGTTGTTTTGAGAAGTCGTTAAGGCCTCTAATATTCTAGCTCCCTGATAAGAGTGTAATTTATATATTTTTATTCCTTCCATATTATGTTTTTTGTTATGTTTTATGCCCAGCTGAGCTGATTAAAGCTTATTTTGTAAGTTTGGCATATTTGGATAGACTTTAGGAAATAATTGAGAAAAGATTAGGAAATTCCAGATTTTCCAGATTTTTCGTAATTCTGACCAGTGCTACGTTTTTCAGATTTTTCAGGGAGGTAGGTTCCTCGATTTCAAAAGTGTTCTTCAGAGAAATTAAAGTAGACGAATCAAGCTTTTCAGGAAGGTATTATGGGCAAGAATCCGAGTTCGTTTGGGTTCTCAGTAGTTGTTGCAAAACCGGACCTGGAATCCTAGTCGCGGAAGGATTCCTTAGCCGAGTATTGAATCTTCGAACGGGCCTAACTGGAGCGTCAGATAACGAAAACGGGTGATTCAAAAGCCCAGATTCATATACACATCCTGAAATACAATTTTCATGAAGTGATGGAGCCCAGAAAAGATCTTTTACATTGTGATAATCCTGGTGCAAGCTGGAGACGAATTCTGGAATCCATATCTGATCAGATTTTATCAAATCTGGAAGTCTATCTTCTAGGAAACGTCTAGGAAAGAAATTCCGTGATTCTTGGGGAAGAATTAAGGAAAACACATGTTATTTAATTAGAAGTTTTTAGTTTAAATGGAGGGAGGACAGTAGAGTTTTAATTTTTGAGAGTTTTTGCGTTCTAGATCAAGATGTGCGGCTAATTTCCTTCTTCAGTTCAAGGGGATTTTGAAGCCTAATTTCATGTCATTGGTGTAACTTAACTTCAGTAACGCTGTTCTCAATCTCATTTTTATTAGAATTGTTTATGTTATTCTGATTTAATTGTTTGTGATTCCTGTTTGAGTGATTTAGTTTTGGCCAGCTAAATTGTTTAATCAGAATTTACCTGTTAGAATTAGGAATTGTGATACATAATCATCATTTTTCTATTCAACGAGTGACGCATGATGATAGCTGATTATGGACAAGTTTTCGGTCTATTGTCTTGAATAACATAACCTAAGTTAAATAATCCGAGCTTGCATGATTGTTGCTTAGATTGATCTATTCTCCTAATTCTTAAGACTGCCATTGAATTAAATTTAGAGAGCTTGTTCTAGGTTGTTCAAGGGTTAGTATCTACTCGAAGAGCTTGTTTCAGTAGTGACAAACTAAGGGAGAATTCGGGTAACAGAGCTTGTTGTTTCCTAGGGTCAGTAGTTCCATAATGACGAGATAGAACAATGTTACGGTTACTTTATGTCCAATGCATGTTTAGGTGGATATTGAACCGAGAACTGATTGTTTAACCTGATATTTTATTTCTCTGTTTTACCTTAGTTTGCCTTGATTATAAACCCCCTTTCATTACTGTTGTCAAGTTTACTGTTTAGAGTTTAATTTGCATTTCTGTTGTTTTTATTGTTTTAGAATATAGAAATTAATCGAGTCATTCCCTGTGGGATCGACCCTTGCTTGCCCTTTATACAATTCAGTAGTTACGTTAGTAAGGCTAATTAATTTGGTGCACTCGGCATGCTACCACTCCCTATCATTGGAATTGGGATAAAAACAAGCTAAAAATCACTTGAGCCGAAGCCCCCTCTTTCCTCGACCTTTCCCATTTGCTAGCGGTGGGAAGGAAACTGATCCAAATAAGGTGGCATCTGGTGTCTGGAGATAGTCACTATGCAGAACAAACGAGGCAAACCTGTTGGAGGAAGTAGAGTGCCTACTCCCAGAACTCATAAAGGAAACCTGAGTGTTTTCCGATCAATTTGTGAAGCCCATAATGCAGTCCTACTCATCCTCAATAGGAAAAGGTGAATCAGGTTATTTGGGAGTGAGGGATTTGGTTCGGACATTTTGTCAAACACTTGGTGGCAGGAAAAAAATGTGTGATTTAGGTGAGTTTAAAAGTTCAAATCAGCAGGGATTTGTGAAAAATTCTAGGGGTGAAGAGGTTTTGGTGTTGGAAAAGGGAAGCTGGTTGGGAGGGCCAAAGAGTGGGAAGGCTGGGCGTTGGGGTGCTAAGGCTCGCGCGTGCGCGCAAGGCCTATAGAGGACTTTTATCGAATAGTTTGCATGCACGATAAAAGAATCCTACACCTGATCAAATGCAACCACGTTTTCTAGGAATCTGCAACAATCAAAACCCAGCAAGAAACCACAAAAAAACTGCAGAAAATCACAATAGAAACACACCAAAAATAGATCCACGAAATGGGCAAAAAACCCAACCCAAATAGCATGTTCTCGAGAAAAAATAGCAAGTTTTTTCGGGAACCAGAAGTCAACAAGGTGCAAACAGCTTTGGGGATTATAGATCCTGCCTGAAAGAGTCAATCTTGGCACTCTATTGCAATTCTTGATCGAAAAAGCAAAAGCAACTCTAGATTTGCAGATTCCGTGAACTTTCACAACCAAATCCCAAGAACAGAAGTAAACACGGTGATGAAACGACAGGATATTGTTCAACCCTTTCCAATGGTGGGTGGATCGATCGACGAGACACCGCCGAGGGCAGTTCGACAAGGCGATGACAAGAGTAAAGACGTCTCCTACGACACCGACGCACCAAGCCGAAGCCTGACAAAGTTCCGGCAACAGAAACGATTGAGACTAAACACCCTAAAACCCTTTCCAACCTTCCTCCCTAAACCCTAAAACCCTAAACCCTAAACCCTAAACCCTAAAACCCTAAACCCCAAACCCTAAACCCTAAACCCTAAACCCCTAAACCCCTAAACCCTAAACCCTAAACCCCGAACCCCTCCTGAACCCTAACCCCTAACCCTTAAACCCTTAAACCCTAACCCCTAACCCCTAACCCCTAAACCCTAAACCCGAAACGCTAACCCCTAAACCCGAAACGCTAACCCCTAAACCCCTGAACCCTAACCCCTAACCCCTGAACCTTGAACCCTAAACCCTGAACCCTAAACTCTGAACCCTGAACCCTGAACCCTGAACCCTGAACCCTAAACCTCGAACCTTGAACCTTGAACCTTGAACCCTGAACCTTGAACCCTGAACCCTGAACCCTAACGCTAAACCCCTAAACCCTAAACCCTAACCCCTAAACCCCTAACCCTAAACCCTAAACCTTAAACCTAAACCCGAAACCCTAAACCCAAAAACCCGAAACCCAAAACCCTAAAACCTAAATCCCAAACCCTAAACCCTAAATTTTTTTTTGAAAAGGTAAGTGTATTATAAAAGAGACCAAAAATGTACAAATACGAGGGGCATTCCCCAAGATGATGACTGATAATTCTCAGTCAAAAAACACATGGGAAAACCCACAAAGCCACAAACAGCATAAAAAGAGCATGCAGGCTCCCCAATAAACAAAACAAGAAGAATCCATAAATCACAAAGCCACAAACCAGCATAAAAGAGCACGCAAGCTTACCACAAAACAAACAAGGAAATGCCATAAATCACAAAGCCACAAACCGGCATAAAAGAGCATGCAGACTCCTTACAAAGCTAATCAGGAAGATTCCATATCGCACGAAGCTAAGTCGAGATCTTGTACTTAGGTGCTAAACCCAAAATCTTGGCCCAAACTAGATCATAAATAGCTAAGACAATATCTTTGCGAGAGCTACAATGTTGATGAAACACGTGATTATTCCGTTCAAACCATAGGAAATAAATTGTGGCTAAAAGGACTAACCAAGAAAGAAGGTGGCTGAAGTCACCTTTTTGTCTAAGATGCAAGCTAACCCACTGGAGTAGAGGGAGCCAAGAAAGAGTAGTGTTAGGAAATGATCCGGTTGAGCAGCAGGAAAACAAAAATTTTTACAACCATGGATCGTTCCTTAGAACCCAAAATCAAGGCACAAATTTTACAGTTTACGTATTGTATCAAGAATCTGCAGAAAAGTAAATCTAAGGTTTAGATTAATACCCACGTTGGAGGCTTCACCAAATATTGTCTCTGAACGTGTTTGCTACCGATCCAAGTGTAAGATCAAACCGTAGAAGTCCACAGGAAGACAATCACAAGGAACCAAGGAGGGATTTGCTAGATCCTCCTTAGCCTTAAGAAATCAAGAAGAAAAACTATGATTTTTGGCACAAACCAAAGTGGCGTGGGAGAGAGATATGGCTTGTGTGTGTGTGTGTGTGTTTTTTTTTTTTTAATCAAAAGGCAAAAGGCAAAAGTTTTAAATTCTTTTCAAATCACACAAACACTTTTCCTTTTATAGGCAAACCAAGTTGCCCTATTCCCATATGGAATGGGCTTGGGCTCCAACCCAAACATCCCATGTTGCCAAACACTCCCAATTAGATATTTTAATTTAATTCATCATTATCTCAACTAAAATCAATTAATATTTAATTAACATTTAACAATAATAATGATTTAATTAAATATGTGTGAACACAAATTTAAACGTAATTTCACTTATTTAAGTTTTCTAACAAATTAAATAAAGGCTACGACCTCAGCAAATTTAATTACATTGTGAAATTACCAAAATACCCTTTCACCTAAAAAGACAAAAACGCCCTTCGTTCTTCTTGGCTCTTAAATTATCTTCTATGTGTGTGACCCATAGGCTCCTCATCATACCGATAGTGTATAGTATCGTGATTAACACCGATTAATCGTCTCACTAATACACAGACCAAGATTGGCCCCTAGCAAGGCATCATGGCCACCCGATAGATTCAGATTCAGCAAAGTAGCTACATGTCAACGATATGGTTACCATGCAATTTGATCCTTTCATCATTCGTTATCTGTACGAGACGAAGGCATAGAAATAGTGTCAACCTTCAGTTACTCTCGATATTAAGTATTCAGTTTCTGGACCAATGACCCATATCATAAACTAGATAGAGCAACAACTCAATCCCACTATGGCCACAGTTTTAGTGTCATTGCCATATACTGAATTACGCCATGAGATAACTTCTCCCGTACCCTTGAGTGATGAATCCTCTGTCGATCCACCATAGTCTTGATACACTCCTCGATGCAGCTAATCACCACTGTATTGACAGCTCTGAAAAGAACTGCGTTAGGCTAGTGTCAAACTACACTAATCGGTGCACAAGGCGCTCTGGTGATCTCAAGTCTAAGGATCACATGCACCACCATTCGTTAGAGGATTTGTTCCATAGACACTGGGGTTACCATCTACATGGAATCCTCTCGTGGGTTAGTGATAATCCGTAAATTATACAGTTTTTATTTGATCTTTTTGTCGGATTTCAGGTACTTTCTAGTGCATTTTTACCTGAATTGGTGCTTAATTCTTTACTTTTCGTGTTTCAGGTTAAAATGGATTTTTTGAGTGAATAAAGACAAAATCGGATAGTTTTGACTCAGAAATGAGCAGATTTCAGAAGATAGAAGAGTTCCGGAGCAGGACAATGCACGATGAAACTTGTTTCCAAGGAAGAGAGCCGAAAATCGAAGAATCAAACGAAGAAGCAAGCAGAGTGGCAGAGTTTCGTGTTGTGCGTGTTTTGGTTGGGTTTTTGGACTAAGTATAAAAGAAAAAACTTAACCTTTTGCCGAAGGGGGATCTTAAGCTTTTTAGGTTTAGCCGTTTTTACACTTTTCTGAGAGTAAAGCTTTTAGTTTTTCGGATTGTTGAAAGGAAGATTCAGATTTTGACTAGAAGATTCATCTTTTGGGGAGATTTCTGATCTTTCATCTCAGTTTCATTATGTTTAACTTGTTTATTTCTATTTTTCGTTTTTGTAGTGTTAATTTAGCTATGAACTAATCTTCTATGGGTTAGGGTTTTGATTGTAGTTTGGATTTTATATGGGTTAAGTATTTGATTGTGTTATTTCCATGTGAATAAGCTTTGGTTGTGTGTTCCTCTGAAATTAAATGTTGTATGTGATGAACATGATGAGATTGAGAAATAATTCATGTTAGGCTTCTTGGGTAATCACCATTATAGTATTGGATGCTAGAGATAGATTCAAGAATTAATGAAATCAATTTAGGATTCTTGTGCTTAATGAATTTAGAATTATTAACCTTCAATTTGTTGGGTGCGGAATGTTAATAAGGATGAATAGGTAAACATAGCCCGAGAGGGTATGCTAACATATTAGTGAATCCGATTTACAACCATTGCGCATGAATGTGAAAACAGTGTAACTCTTAGGTTTAACCCATAAAAGTCCAAACGAAGTCAAAACCCTACCCGTTTTACTTGAGTTGATATTCTGTGTTTCATTTTGCTTTCTTAGTTAAGATTTAATTCTTTGTTTAATTTCATTTTTGTTTTCTTTTTCATTAAAATTTGCTCCCACCAATCCAAAGAATTCGATTACTTCAACTTGATAACGTTAGGAAACTTAGTGCTTTGCTACAGTCCTCGTGGGAACGATATCCTACCCATCACTTTATTACTTGAGCAACTAGTGTACTTGCTAGTTTTGCATGTTATAATAAACACGCATCAAGTTTTTGGCGCCGTTGCCGGGGACTATTTTTAAGTTAACATTAAGTTTTTCCTTGAGTTTAACTAGATTGAAGTTTTAATTTTTGTTTTTAATTTTTGTTAGAGTTGTGATTTCACTTTTCTTTCACTTGTGTTCTTTCAGTTTATGCGAAGAGCAAGACGTCAACCAGTGGTTCCTGTTGACCTTGAGCTTGAGAGGACTGTAAGAAGATTAAACAGAGAGAGAAGAGAAAGAGATACACTTACTGCAGAATCGGAAGAAGTTGTTGTTGAAATGGCTGAACAAGAAAATAGGACACTGAGGGAATTTTCAGTTCCCATAGTGAATGGAAGTGGGTCAAGTATTACTAGACCTACAGTACAAGCAAACAACTTCAAGATCAAGCTGGCAATCATCCAAATGATCCAGCAGTCGGTTAGATTCAACGGTGATTTGAAGGAGGATCCGAATCAGCACATTGCAAATTTCCTGGAAATTTGTGACACATTCAAGTCAAATGGAGTGTCGGATGATGCTATTAGGCTGCGTTTATTCCCATTTTCATTGGGAGATAAAGCAAAAGGGTGGTTAATGGCATTACCACCGGGAACGATAACAACATGGAATGATCTGGCACAAAATTTTTTGACCAAGTTCTTTCCTCCAACGAAGTCAGCAAAATTGAGAAATGATATCACATCGTTTCTTCAAGATGATGCCGAATCGTTGTACGAGGCTTGGGAAAGATACAAGGAATTAATGAGGAAGTGCCCACATCATGGTTTGCCGGTTTGGCTTCAAGTCCAAACATTCTATAATGGTTAGATGGGTAACGTGCAAACCATAGTTGATGCAGCTTCAGGAGGGGCTTTGTAGAATAAGACACCAAATTGCTTGAGGTTTTGGCAAGCAACAACTATCAAAGACCGAATGAAAGAGTAACAACGAGGAAATCTTCGGGTCTTCATGAAGTAGATGCTTTCACAGCCATCTCAGCCCAACTCATTGCACTCCAAAAATAGTTGGGAACTATACAGGTTAATGCTATACAAGCACCTCAACTAACATGTGATTTTTGTGCAGGGAAACCATGTGAGCAGCGAGTGCCAAGTTGGAAACACATTTGCACCGTCATCTTCATCAACGGAACAAGTGAACTACTTGGCAGAAATCAAAGACAACCGAACAACCCGTTCTCCAACACATACAACCCAGGGTGGAGAAATCATCCGAATCTGGCATGGGGAAATCAGAACCAACAAGGTAACCAATGGAACTAGAATCAAGTTCCAAATAACCCGCCAGGGGTGACCAATCAACCAGGAGATCAAAGAGTGTCGAAGTTGGAGGATATGTTTGGTAAGTTTATGCAAGAGACTACAGGGTTCATGAATGAGACGAGGAAAAACTTTAGAAACCAGGGGGCGTCCATTCGGAATCTTGAGGTACAGATGGGCCAATTGGCCGAGAAGCTGAATGATAGACCACAAGGTTCTCTACCAAGCAACACAGTGACCAACCCACGTGAACAAGCAAATGCAATAATTTTGAGAAGTGGGACAGTTTTGGAAGAGGTAGGCCACACTACCAAAGAGGTGGAGCAACCCGGAAAGGAAGAGTTTGAAGAGAGAATTGATGAAGAGATTAATTGTGAAGAGAATTCAGGTGCCTTGGGGGAAGAGAAAAAGAAAGAGGATGAAGGGCAAAAGAAGAAAGAGAAATTGCCATTCCCCGAGATACCACCAGAATTAGCTCATCACACCCCACCCATGCCTTTTCCTCAGAGATTGAAGAAGAAGAATCAGGATAAGCAATTTTCGAAGTTCATTGAAATTTTCAAAAAATTGCATATTAACATTCCTTTTGCAGATGCATTACAGCAAATGCCGAGTTATGCGAAGTTCCTGAAGGAAATACTTTCAAACAAAAGGAAATTAGAAGATGAGGAAACGGTGATGCTAACGGAAGAGTGCAGTGCAATCCTCCAGAAGAAATTACCCTCGAAGCTCAAAGATCTAGGGAGTTTTACTATTCCTTGTGTTATAGGGGATATTACTTTTGATTGTGTGCTTTGTGATCTAGGAGCTAGTATAATTTGATGCCCTTTTTTGTTTTCAGGAGATTAGGGATTGGTGAAGTGAAGCCAATGACAATGTCGTTGCAACTAGCGGATCGGTCGATAAAGCACCTGAGGGGGATAGTTGAAGATGTATTAGTGAAGGTAGGGAAGATAATTTTTCTAGCGGACTTTGTAGTGCTGGACATGGAAGAGGATAAGGAGATTCCTCTCATTTTGGGCCGACCATTCTTGGCCACGGGAGAGCGATTGACGTGCGGGAAGGAAAGTTGCTGTTAAGGGTTCAAGATGAAACGGTAACTTTTAATGTGTTTGATGCAATGAAGTTTCCATCGGAAGCGGATTCATGTTTTAGTGTGGATGTGGTGGATGAACTTGTTGTGGAGTCCATGGAAGAAAACATCCCAGAATTACCTCTAGAAGCGTGTATAGCCAAATCGAAAACAGTAGAGGTAGAAGAATCAGCAAGGAACGATTGTGCTAGAATGTTAGAAGCACTTCAACCGATTGAGGAGAATCAAAATGCAGAATTTGAGGAGTTTGACTTTGACAAAGAGAGGGCAAAGGAAAATAATAAAGAAGCTCCAAGGCTTGAACTGAAACCTTTACCGCCTCACCTCAAATATGTCTATCTTGGAGATTCAGAAACTTTTCCGGTGATTATTAGTGCAGACTTGAATGCCTTAGAGGAAGAGAGGTTGATTAGAGTGTTGAGGGAACATAGACCGGCAATTGGATGGACCATTACGGACATTAGAGGTATCTCACCCTCATTTTGCATGCATAAGATTCTCATGGAGGATGACTTTAAGCCGAGGGTACAACCACAACGGAGATTGAATCCTTCAATGAAGGAAGTGGTGAGAAAGGAGGTGGTGAAACTCTTAGATGTGGGGATCATCTATCCGATTTTCGATAGTCCATGGGTGAGCCCGGTGCAAGTTGTTCCAAAGAAAGGAGGGATTACTGTTGTGAAGAATGAGAGTAATGAGTTGATTCCAACAAGGACGGTAACGGGTTGGAGAGTGTGTATTGATTACCGTAAATTGAACGAGGCGACAAGGAAGGATCATTTTCCATTGCCCTTCATCGATCAGATGTTGGAGAGGTTGGCAGGACATGCATATTACTGTTTCCTGGATGGCTATTCAGGATATAACCAAATTGCCATCGCTCCGGAGGATCAAGGGAAAACGACCTTCACTTGCCCCTACGGCACCTTTGCTTACCGAAGAATGCCGTTTGGGTTATGCAATGCACCAGCAACATTCCAAAGATGCATGATGTCAATCTTTGGAGACATGGTGGAAAGATTCATAGAAGTCTTCATGGATGACTTCTCAGTTTTTGGGTCATCATTTGATAATTGTCTAACAAATCTGTCTCTTGTTTTGCAGTGATGTAAGGAAACAAATTTGGTGCTGAATTGGGAGAAATGTCACTTCATGGTCCAAGAGGGAATAGTGCTCGGGCATAGGATTTCCAAGGATGGGATTGAAGTTGATTGGGCAAAGACAGAAGTGATTGAGAAGCTACCACCGCCATCAAATGTCAAAGCAGTCCGAAGTTTCTTGGGGCATGCGGGGTTTTATAGACGCTTCATAAAGGATTTTTCTAAGATCTCTAAACCCCTTTGCAATCTATTGAATAAAGATGTTATTTTTGATTTTAATGATGATTGCACGCATGCTTTCCTAACTCTGAAAAATTTACTAGTTTCTGCACCTATTATTGCAGTTCCCGATTGGGGACTGCCCTTTGAACTGATGTGTGATGCTAGTGACTTTGCTTTAGGGGTAGTATTAGGTTAGAGAAAAAAATAAAGTGTTGCATGTAATTCAGTATGCTAGCAAGACACTTGTTGACGCACAACTGAATTACACCACCACTGAAAAAGAATTATTGGCTGTGGTGTTTGCTTTTGACAAGTTTCGTTCTTATTTATTAGATGCGAAGGTGATCATTTACACGGACCATTCAGCACTCAGACACCTACTGGCGAAGCAAGAAGCAAAACCTCGGTTGATAAGATGGATTCTACTACTTCAAGAGTTTGAGTTGGAGATTCGAGACAAGAAGGGGTCGGAAAATGTGGTAGCTGATCATTTGTCGAGGATTGAGAGACCAATCAAGGGAAATGTGGTGGAAATGCCAATTTCAGAAACATTTCCGGATGAGAAGCTGATGAGAGTGGACGAAGCACCATGGTATGCGGACTTTGCAAATTATCTATCATCAAGGGTGCTCCCAAGTGGTATGACATTCCAACAGAAGAGAAAATTTTTCTCAGATTTAAAGTACTACTTTTGGGAAGAGCCGTTCCTTTACAGACACTGCACTGATCAAATGATATGGAGATGTGTCCTGGAGGAAGAAATGGAGAGCATTCTAAGGCATTGTCATGAGAAGGAAGTAGGTGGCCATTTTGGGGGAGCTAGAACAGCAAGGCGAAGGTCACTATCTGGTTTTATTGGCCAACCCTCTTTAAGGATTCCTTCCAGATGATCCAGGAGTGTGACCAATGTCAACGGATGGGGAGTATTTCAAAAAGAGATGAGATGCCGTTGAACAACATCCTGGTGGTTGAAATTTTTGACTTTTGGGATTGATTTCATGGGTCCTTTCCCAAGTTCCTATGGGAACACGTATATCTTGGTAGCTGTAGATTATGTGTCGAAATGGGTTGAGGCAGTTGCATTGCCAACTAATGATGCTAGGGTGGTGATTAATTTTGTGAGGAAGAATATTTTCTCAAGGTTTGGTGTACCACGAGCGATTATTAGTGATGGAGGATCGCATTTTTGCAATAGGCAAATGGATGCATTGCTGAGTAAGTATGGAGTGACACATAGAGTGGCAACACCCTATCATCCACAAACGAGCGAGGCAAGTGGAAGCGTCCGAATAGAGAAGAAGAAGGGGATTTTAGAGAAAACAGTTAATGCCTCGAGGAAGGATTGGTCACGGAAGTTGGACGATGCTTTATGGGCTTATCGCACTGCCTTCAAAACCCCAATTGGTATGTCTCCGTTTAGATTGGTTTATGGGAAAGCATGCCACTTGCCAATGGAAGTTGAACATAAGGCATATTGGGCCGTCAAGCAGTTGAACATAGACTTAAAAGCCGCGGGAGAGGAGAGAATGCTGACTTTGAACGAGCTTGATGAGTTTCGTCTCGAAGCATATGAAAATGCCCGGAATTATAAAGAGAAGACAAAAAGGTGGCACGACAAGCACATCCGGGTCAAGGCTTTTGAAGTTGGGCAGAAAGTATTGTTGTTCAACTCTAGACTTAGGCTTTTCCTTGGAAAACTTAAGTCTAGATGGTCCGGACCATTCACGATAACGAGGATACATGCATCCGGAGCAGTGGAAGTCACACATGAGGAAAAGGGCACTTTCACGGTTAATGGACAGAGGTTGAAGCCATACATTGAGGGGGTGATGAGTTGCAAGTTCATCCTAATCCGGCTGGACATCCCAACCTAAATGATGGAAAGAGTCAAGCTTCCGACTATAAACAAGCGCTTCTTGGGAGGCAAGCCAAGTGTTTTTAACTTTTTGATTTTAATTTTTGTTGTTTGAATTCTTCTTATTTCATTATGAGTATGTATAAAATTTGATGTTTTTATTGTTTTCAGGTGTTTCAGGTGAAGTCTAGAGCCAAAGGAAGGTATAAAAAATTTCCAAACGTCGCCAGGGCGAAGAAACTTTCTTCGCCGCGGCGAAGAGACATGAAGAATACCAGGTTTGCTACTGGAGGATTTCGCCGCTGCGAAGTAATTGTTGTCGCCGTGGCGAAGGAAAGGTAGTAATTTGCTGAAAAATTGGCTGAGGGATTTCGCCGCGAAGCGAAGGCCAAGTTGCCTTGTACTCTCGGGAAGTTTTCGCCTCGGCGAAGAATTTTTCTTCGTCGCGGCGAAACCTAGGAATTTTTAGGGTTAATGAACGATGAACGTAGCCGGGGCGAAGATACTTCTTCGCCGCGGCGAAACCTGGAAAAGTGGATTAGGGTTTATGCATGATGAACTTCGCCGCGGCGACCAGCTTTTTTTATATATACCAACTTTTCTTCTTCTCATTTTCACGCCGCCTTGCATCTTGAGTTGAGAGAAAAATTTCCAACTTTCAATCTTTCACTTTTATTTCACTTTTCCAACCTAAATTATCACTCTACAACATTCCTAAACACCAAAACAACCCGTATCAACAACAAATTTCACAAAAAATTTTGGATCGAAAATTTGGGGCTTTCCTTTTTTGGGTCGTTTCCGGTTCAATTGGTGGTGCAAACTCCTTCATATTGGTAAGATCTCGAAAACCCAAAGCTTTATTTTGGAAAATTTTAAGTCTATAATCATAGATCTAAGAATTTTGTGAACTTTTGACTTGAGAATTTTGGGTTTGTTGAGTTGTGATTGTGATTAATGTTGAGAAGTTTGTGAACCAATTGATTGTTAGAAGTGTGGGTGTTGATTATTTGAAGTGTTTGTGTTGAATTGAAAAAAATCATAGTTTGGGGGTTGAATTGCGAATTGTTGGAAGTGTGGATTGTTTTTGCAGGTTTGACGTAGCTGTGTTTTTGTAGGTCTAATTCCTTGGGGTTAATATTTGGATTGAATTTCAGTGAATCAATGGCTCTGAAAATTAAGCACAAGAGCAAGGGGAAGAACGTTGACAACCGGTTTGTTAACGAGGCAGCCCGTAAACGTTATGAGGAGGTGATCAAACGAAAGGATAAGGGTTTCATCCCTGAACGTGGATTGACAGTACCACAATCTGTGGACTGGAGTAGGGGTAGACGTTGGGACATGTTCATGCGTGCTCCTGATGTGCTGGCTGTAGAACCGTTGGTGAGAGAGTTCTATGCCAACTTCCCCAAAAGTCAGGATGAGATTGTGTTTGTACGAGGGGAGGATGTGCCATTCTCAGCAAAGGATATCAACAAATTCTATAACTTGCCCGAAATTTTCACTGATGAGTATGTGGAATTCAAAAGATCAACCTTTGAGGATGATATTATCTTGCCGGTCATTGCGAAACCTGGGGCAGCATGGGAAGTGTCTAAAAAATAGAAAAAGACACTCAAAGGAACACAGTTGACACCAATGGCTCGGCTGTGGCAGTACTTTGTCTGTGCTAAACTAATGCCGGAGACGCACTACAAAGCACAGTGACTCATGAGAAGGCGGAATTGCTCTACTCTATTGCCACAGGAAAGAGTATGGATGTGGGAGACATCATTTATGAGAGTGTCAGGATAGCATCCACAAAGGGGCGATCAAGCTCTTGCTTTCCCGCATCTCATCACACCATGTGCCTAAAAGCGGGGGTCAAGGTTCAAGATGATGAGCAGCGTATTCATCCGGCTCCAACTCTAGATTCTGACTATTTTAAGAAACACCTTGACCGAACGGAAGCTGCCCAACCAAGAGTAGGGGCAAAGAGGCAGAGAACGAGCATGGCCACATCATCCAGCTCCACAGGGTCACAAAAAGAGATGATGCAAGAAATGATGGGGATGATGAAATACATGAAGAGACGACAGGATTGGATGATGGAGCGGACACAGAGCATTCATGAATTGCTGACAGACGCTTCAAGGAGCTGAATGTTGACACTTCCGCATATCAATGGGTTGACTGGAACTCAGATGAGTGGCGGAAGATGAGGAAGATGAGGAAGATGAAGAGGAAGAAGAGGAAGAACAAGACTGAACCGGAGCACCTGTTTATGTTTTGTTTAATTGCTTTCATTTAATTTTTTTCCAGTTGAAACTTAAACTCATTTTATTTTGGTTTTGGATTTTGTTTATTTTGTTAGTTGTTTAGTTGATGTTTTTTAATTAGTAGTTGCTAAAAGGGCGAGATTAGGTTGTAATATTTTCAATTTAGTTGTGAATTCGTTCTAACATGAGGGACACCACAGTTTATTGTTTTGACAGATTTTGGATGATGAAAAGTCTGAGAACGGGTGAACATTGTGGAGCGACAATTCATGACTTAACCAGGGAGCATTCTCGTACCTTTATATTGTTCTTTTGTTTTTTTTCTCTATTCCTGACTTATGCATAACGGAACATTGGGGACAATGTCATATTTAGTTTGGGGGTAGGGAATAGATTTTGAGTTCAAGGGTATATTGGCTGGAAACCAGTAACTATCTTAAAAACTGCCTAGCAGTACTTGGTGACCTCGGGTTTAACAACGCCGCGTACACCTTAAACTGTAAAATCTATTTTAAGGGTATATTGGCTGGAAACCAGTAACTGCCTTAAAAATTGCCTAGCAGTACTTGGCGACCTCGGGTTTAACAACGCCGCGTACACCTTAAACTGTAAAATCTATTTTAAGGGTATATTGGCTGGAAACCAGTAACTGCCTTAAAAACTGCCTAACAGTACTTGGCGACCTCGGGTTTAACAACACCACGTACACCTTAAACTGTAAAATCTATTTTAAGGGTATATTGGCTGGAAACCAGTAACTGCCTTAAAAACTACCTAGCAGTACTTGGCGACCTCGGGTTTAACAATGCCGCGTACACCTTAAAAAAAAAAAAAAAAAAACTTATTTTTGTGTTGCATTTTTCTTTTGGTTGTTTTGTTTTGCCGATGATGAGTTGTATAAATCAATGATGAGAATAAGATTGTTGAATTTTTATTGTTGAGAAATGTTAAGCATTGCTTCAAGTTTACGTTTATTGACTGGATTTTGATTGAGGTTTGTTGATTGGTTCAACCATGATTTCCATTTTTTTCGGCATGCTTAGATTCATTTTATGCGATTAGGAAAAGTCTTGATAATGTTGGTGGACTCTAGAACCTAGTTGAGAAATACTTGAGGCGAAATTTTAGGATTAGACATGGTTGAGGAGATGATTTAGGCATTTTTCGGAACGTTTGAGCCTTTCTAGCCAACCCATGATTGAAATTTTCCCTAGTCACCTATTTGAGCCATTTGAACTTTGCTTTATTTTTCTTTGAAAACAACAGAATTGCAAATTCCTCTTACCCTAAATGCTTTATCATACCTTTAGGAGAATTCTGTCTTAGTGCAAAACAAGAACGAAACGAGTGTACAATTGAGTAAAAGATTAGTTTGGGGGTTAAGAGAAGAAAATGAAGAAGAGATCAAAAAGAATGATGTGGGGGTTGAGAGAAAAGAATAAAAACAAAGGAGGTAGTCACCTCAATTCAATTCTAGTGTTTGTGTTTAAAAAAAAAATTAAAAAAATGTTGAACACAATGCTGCCTAGTTTAAGGGTATACCGGCTAGAAACCAGAACCCGCCTTAAAAACTGCCTAGCCGTATTTGGCGACCTCAGGTTTAACAACGCCACGTACACCTCAAACGAGTCTCCCCTGCATTTATGGTATCCAAAAGTTTTAAGGATACGCGTTTGAAGGCTGTGAACTAGTAGACATGTAGATTGGTGTTGAGAAAGTGTGGGTTTCGATGTGATTTGAGTTTTGCTTTAGGACAACCGAGTTCTCTTACTTTGTTTCCTATCCTTTTATTGGAGTCCATGACCCGAGCCTAACGTTACAAGCCTTTAAAGACCTTTTGATTCTCATCTGTGTTTAGTCCTCATTAGTGGAGAGTAGTTCGATATTTAGGCTTATGGAGTCCGCCACCATTTGATAAACTTTACAATTTTTGCATAAAATAATCTGGGAAGTTGGAACGTGGATTGAAGTGGGGATCACCTACTTGGTGGACCGATTGAGAAAGACAGTCGATGTAGCTTATAACTTCTTGGAATGTCGAACATTTCCTGATAATAATTTTTCAACAATTTGTGAGACATGTGCAAATTCTAGGCAATTCATTGTGGCATTTGAGTTTTGTTGATTTTGGTTTTTTAGTTTGTTTGTGTGTTTTCATGTTTTTGTTTTTGGTTGTTGTCTTTGTTTTCGTTAGTTTTGTACTGTATGCTCGGGGATGAGCATCTCTTTAGTTTGGGGGTAGTTGATAATCCGTAAATTATACAGTTTTTATTTGATCTTTTTGTCGGATTTCAGGTACTTTCTAGTGCATTTTTACCTGAATTGGTGCTTAATTCTCTACTTTTCGTGTTTCAGGTTAAAATGGACTTTTTGAGCGAATAAAGACAAAATCGGATAGTTTTGACTCAGAAATGAGCGGATTTCAGAAGATAGGAGAGTTCCGGAGCAGGACAACGCATGATGAAGCTTGTTTCCAAGGAAGAGAGCCGAAAATCGAAGAATCAAACAAAGAAGAAAGCAGAGTGGCAGTTCTGTAAATTTTAGAACTTTTGAAGGAGCTTCGACCCGGCGAAGAAATTGTCTTCGCCACGGTGAAGTAAGACAGAGACGATGTGGAATTTTTCATTCTTCGCCGCGGCAACAGTCAACTTATTCAGTTTTGTAAACGCACATTTCGTGTTGTGCGTGTTTTGGCTGGGTTTTTGGACTAAGTATAAAAGAAAAAACTTAACCTTTTGCCGAAGGGGGATCTTGAGCTTTTTAGGTTTAGCCATTTTTACACTTTTCTGAGAGTAAAGCTTTTAGTTTTTCGGATTGTAGAAGGGAAGATTCAGATTTTGACTAGAAGATTCATCTTTTGGGGAGATTTCTGATCTTTCATCTCAGTTTCATTATGTTTAACTTGTTAATTTCTATTTTTCGTTTTTGTAGTGTTAATTTAGCTATGAACTAATCTTCTATGGGTTAGGGTTTTGATTGTAGTTTGGATTTTATATGGGTTAAGTATTTGATTGTGTTATTTCCATGTGAATAAGCTTTGGTTGTGTGTTACTCTGAAATTAAATGCTGTATGTGATGAACATGATGAGATTGAGAAATAATTCATGTTAGGCTTCTTGGGTAATCACCATTATAGTATTGGATGCTAGAGATAGATTCAAGAATTAATGAAATCAATTTAGGATTCCTGTGCTTAATGAATTTAGAATTATTAACCTTCAATTTGTTGGGTGCGGAATGTTAATAAGGATGAATAAGTAAACATAGCCCGAGAGGGTATGCTAACATATTAGTGAATCCGATTTACAACCATTGCGCATGAATGTGAAAACAGTGTAACTCTTAGGTTTAACCCATAAAAGTCCAAACAAAGTCAAAACCCTACCCGTTTTACTTGAATTGATATTCTGTGTTTCATTTTGCTTTCTTAGTTAAGATTTAATTCTTTGTTTAATTTCATTTTTGTTTTCTTTTTCATTAAAATTTGCTCCCACCAATCCAAAGAATTCAATTACTTCAACTTGATAACGTTAGGAAACTTAGTGCTTTGCTACAGTCCTCGTGGGAACGATATCCTACCCATCACTTTATTACTTGAGCGACTAGTGCACTTGCTAGTTTTGCATGTTATAATAAACACGCATCAGTTAGTCTAGTGAACTTTCTGCGGTGTAATCGCCTATAACAAGTAGCCATGTGTTGCACTAGGTTGTCACCAAACAACCTTGACAAGTGAGATCTGACACTGCCTTTCGACAGGGTCGTTCAACACAATGATAGCCTTACTGTATTATCTGTGCCCTTACTTCGGAATAATACTGCGGCTACGGACGTTTCTAGAATGGCCACCATATGTGCTCATAGGGTTCTCACCATCAAGATTTGAAACACTTGATACCCTCGTCACGGTTCTACTATTCTAAGGATATATATCAATACATATTGCAATAATAATGATTTACGCGATATAAAATAAAATGTCTTTTATTGATTAATGAACATTATTACAAAGAGTCAATTCTACAATAATTGATTGACTCTAGGGCATCTACTCTAACAATCTCCCACTTGTACTATAGCCAATCATTCATGTATTTGATACCAAATGATCTCAAGTGCCTTTCATGCTTCTGCTGTGACATAGGCTTTGTCAGTGGATCTGCGAGATTGTCATCAGTATGCACTTTACTAATCTGCACATCTTTCCTTTCAACTATCTCTCTAATGAGATGGAAACGTCGGAGTATGTGTCTAGATTTCTAATGAGACTGTGGTTCCCTGGCTTGAGCAATTGCTCCATTGTTGTCACAATAGATGTCTATAGGATCAACAATCGTGGGAACCACACCAAGTTCAATAACGAATTTCTTAATCCAGACCGCCTCCTTGGCCGCATCTGCTAATGCAATATACTCAGCCTCCATTGTAGAGTTTGCTACAGTGCTTTGGTTAGAGCTCTTCCAGCTCACTACACCTTCATTGAGACAAAATACAAACCTTGATTCCGATCGATAATCATCTTTGTCCGTTTGGAAACTAGCATCACTGCATCCTCTTATAGTGAGCTTATCTTCCCCTCCATAAACCAAGAACATATCCTTAGTCCTCTTCAGGTACTTAAGAATGTTTTTGATAGCCATCCAGTGATGCTCACCTGGATCCGATTGATATCTACTACAAGTGCTCAAAGCATACGAGACATCAATCCGAGTACATAGCATGGCATACATGATGGATCCAATTACTGATGCATATGGGATCCTCTTCATCATATCTCTCTCATCTTGTGTTCTAGGACACAATTCCTTGGAGAGATAAACACCATGTAACATCAGAAGGAATCCCTTCTTGGATTCTTCCATACTGAATCTTTTCAGTACTTTGTCAATATATGCACTCTGACCTAGGCCAAGCAACCTACGCGATCTATCACCCAAGGATGTAAGCTGCTTCCCTTACGTCCTTCATGGAGAAGCACTTGAATAACCAAGTCTTTACCGATTACAAGTTTGGTACATCATTCCCGATCAAAAGTATGTCATCGACATACAACACTAGGAATGCTACTGCGCTCCCACTCACTTTCTTGTAAACACAGGGCTCATCTTCGTTCTTGATAAAATCGAATTCCTTTATGGCTTCATCAAAACGAATGTTCCAGCTCCTTGAAGCTTGCTTGAGACCATAAATGGATCTCTGCAACTTGCATACCTTATCAGCTTGTCCATCAAGAACGAAACCATCAAGTTGTGTCATATACACATCCTCCTCAAGGTTTCCATTCAGAAAAGCTATTTTGACATCCATTTGCCAAATATCATAGTCATGATATGCAGCACTCGCAAGCATAATCCGGATGGATTTAATCATGGCAACCGGCAAAAAGGTTTCTTCATAGTCTATGCCATGAATTTGTTTGAAACCTTAGGCAACCAGTCGTGCTTTACAAGTATGCACGTTGCCATCCATGTCAGGCTTCTTCTTGAAGACCCATTTACACCCTATGGGTTTTACCCCTTCAGGTGGTTCCACTAGAGACCACACTTGGTTCTGGTACATGGAGTCCATCTCAGATTTCATGGCTTTAAGCCATTTAACAGAATCTGGATCCGATATAGCGTCTTCGTAGGTTCTGGGTTCATCGTCTTGGTAGACCAGTACGTCACCATGTTGAGTCACGAGATAACCGTATCTCTTGGGCTCATGGTGTACTCTCCTAGATCTACGAAGCTCCTGTGCTACCTGAGGTGGTTCACTTTGATCCACAAGTTATGGAGTAACCTCCTTATGATGCTCAACCACTTCCTGTGGCACATCATCCCGTCTTTCGTCTAGTATATCTTGTAGTTCTAGAACTTCATCGAGTTCTACTTTTTTTCCACTAGTAATTCTTAGAAAATATTCCTTTTCAAGGAAGATTCCACAACAGGCAACAAAAAATTTGTGCTCTTCCAGGTGGTAGAAATAGTATCCTTTGGTCTCCTATGGATACCCCACAAATATACATTTACAGGATTTTGGGCCCAGCTTGTTCGAAGTCAATTTCTTAACATAAGCTTCGCAACCCCAAATCCTTAGATAAGACAAGTTGGGCTTTCACCCACTCCATAATTCATATGGAGTCTTATCTACAGACTTTGATGGCACACGGTTCAAAACGTGAGTCGTAGTCTCTAGGGCATAACCCTAGAAGGATGCAGGTAAATCACTAAAACTCATCATGGACCTAACCATGTCAAGTAAGGTCCTATTTCTCCTTTCTAACACTTCATTGTGTTGGGGTGTATAAGGAGGAGTGAGTTGTGATACTATCCTACATTCCTTCAGGTACTCTGAAAGCCCTGAGCTTAAGTATTCACCTCCTCGATCTAATCGAAGAGCTTTAATACTTTTGCCCAACATATTCTGTACTTCATTCCCAAATTCCTTGAATTTATCAAAGGCTTCAGATTTATGTCTCATAAGGTAGACATAACCATATCTACTGAAATCATCTATAAATGTGATGAAGTATGAATATCTACCTCTGGCTTTAACTGTTAGTAGATCACATACATCACTATGGATGATGCATAATAGTTCAGTAGCTTTTTCACCTTGTCCTATGAAAGGAGACTTGGTCATCTTACCTAACAGGCCGACTCGCATACCTCAAATGACTGAAAGTAAAAAAGGGCCAAAACTTCATCCCTTTGAAGTTTTGCAATACGAGTCTTATTAACATGACACAATCTACAATGCCAGAGGTATGTCTGGTTTTGATCACTATGTTTAACTTTCTTGGTTTCAACATTGATAATATCTTTATTGTTCAAATCAAGAACATACAATCCATTATATAACCTTGTAATTCCAAATAAAATACCATTCAAACTAAAGGACAACAATCCATTAGATATCTCAAAATGATACCCCATATTATCCAAAACGGATACTGAAATAATATTTCTAGAAATAGAAGGTACGTAATAACAGTTATGCAGTTCCAACAATAAGCCCGTAGACAAAGATAAACAATAAGTCCCTACAGCCAATGCAGCCACATGTGCTCCATTTCCAACTCGTAGGTCCACCTCTCCCTTGGCAAGCACTCTACTCTACCTTAGTCCTTGCACATCAGTACAAATGTAAGTACCACATCCTGTGTCAATGACCCAAGATGTTGAGGGAGAGAAATTAATCCCAATCATAAAGATACCTGAAGTTGTAGCCTCTGACTTCTTCTTGCTTGCGAGGAAAGCCTTGCAATGTTTCCTCCAATGGCTATGTAACGCCCCACTTGAGGTATGTGGCTAATGTTTCTTATTTCGCTCTTATTGAGTCGGTTTTTTATGAATAGTGGTTGGTTGGTCTTTGGTTGTATTGATATATGGAGTTTTGCCTTGAATTGAGTCAAATTTAGAAGGTTTTTGCTGTTACAGGGCTCGCCGGGGCAAAGGATAATCTTCGCCGCGGCGAAGAGGTGTTGAAGCCACAGGGAAGCTGTTGGACAGTTTCGCCGCGGCGACATGCCGATTGAAAAGTTTATTAAGTTTTAGATATTTTTTCCCTTGGGTACTATTTGACCATTTTACCCCTAATTAGCAGGAAAAGTGGGGAGAAAATGTAAGGAAATTTCATGGAGAATATGTTAGTATGGGGGGTGTGTTTGTAATGAATCAAAGGATATGAATGGAATTTCCAAGAAAGAACAAGGGCAAAATGGGAAGAATGAGTTGTTAAGAGATATTTAAGGGGGTTTAGTCTTTGGGAACTCTTTATTTTCCCATTCCACCGCCTCCTTCATTTTCTAAACTCTCTCAAATTCCTTCAATCTTCCAAGGATTTCCAAGAGCCTTTTTGAGTAACTTTTAGTAGGGTTTTAATCTAAAGCATCCTAAGGTAAGGATTCTTGCTTAAGTTGAGAGTTTTATTATGTTTTGATTAGAGTCTCATGTTGTGGTTGTTGGTTAAGTTGTAGAGAAAAGGCAAGCTCCCAAAGGAAAGAAGAAGTGTTAAAGAACCTTTTTCCCCATAAGGTAAGTGAATTCATCCTAAGTTGAGATTTAAGAACTCTTTTGAGTAGAGTTATATATATATGTGTATTCATTAAATTGTTGAATGAGGATTAGTAGTTATGATTGAGTGATACACATAAACTGAATTATGAGAAGTGTTTTATTTGCTTGTTGTTGGGTTGAGCTTGGTAGGAGTTGGAGGAAGTTTTGAGCAAGCTTATGGAAGTGTTTTTCTTTTGACAGGAAATTTAGAACTTATGAGGGAGATTTCTCCCATTTAGTTGATTAAAAGAGAAGAGAAAAGTTAAAGTTAGAGCAGAGTTTTTATGCACATGAGTTGTATGATGAAATGCTTAAGAGAAGCATAAGTAAGAGTAGAAAGCCTTAATTGTTGCTACATGTCATAGTTGCATTTAATAAATGTAGTAATGAGTATGAGTCATTTATGTGCATTAACTATGCTTTATTTATGCACTAGAGAAGAGAGTAGAGAAAGAGTAGAGACTTTTGAGTTTAGACTACTCTAAGAGTAAAGAGAAAGAGAGAGTGAGCACTATAGAGTAAAAGCTAGAGTAGTGCTTAATAAGAGAATAGAGTAGGTTGTGCGATGGGGAACCTGTGAGTACGGGTAGAGTATTCCCGCATGTACGCCGCATAGAGAGCGGCCAGAGTATCAGAGAGAGAAGTGGTGTAGCCCGTAGAGTACATGCGGATGAAGGGCTATACCTTGAGTTTACCTGAGAGATTTTATGCACTCACATGGCCAAAGGTTCCGAATCCATGCATAACCAAGTCCGATCGGCTAGAATGAGTAGAAGTCACAGGGAGTGGGAGCGAGTCTCAGCCGTGCCTCCGGTCAGATGGGGCCGTGACTTACTAGAAAGAAAGTTAGTATAAAAGAGTTATGAGAAAGAGAAAATAGATAGTTATATTAGAGAAAGAGTTACGGGGATATTTGAGTACTTGGGTTTACTTACTGAGCATTTTTTTGTGCTCATCCAGTTGTTCCCTATGTTTTTATAGGTTCTAGATGATGACTCAGTCGGATGGACATCAGCACATGAAGAGAAATGGCTACACTGTCCACCCTATTTTGATAGTTTTGCATATGATACAAACCTTGTATATATTTGTATAAAGAATACATATGTTTAGTAAAAGAAAAATTTTTGGGCCCAACTTCTTATGTTATTTTACATGTAATTTTACTATGCATGTTTTTATAAGAATGGAGTCCTTACAGGCTAGGCTTGCCACAAAAGAAGCAGACTACCTTTCCCTTTCCTATGCCACTCTTAGGACCAAGAGCAACCTGTTCTTTAGGTTTGGGTTTGGGTTTGGGTTTAGCCTTGGCCTTACCCTTACCCTTACCCTTACCCTTACCTTTACTTTTACTGGCATCAACTAGTAAAACAGGTTTGGACTTCTTCATGTCCTGCTCTGCAAACCTCAGCATGTTCAAGAGTTCTGACAGGGTTTTCTCCATTGTGTTCATATTGAAATTTGTTACGAACAGAGCATAAAAGTCAGGCAAGGATTGCAAAATTAAATCCACTTGTAATTCTGCATCCAAGCCACATCCCAAAGTCTCAAGCCTCTCAATGTGCTTGATCATCTTGAGCACATGAGGACCAACTTGGGTTCCCTCAGTCAGACGACTCCCAAACAGTGCTTTTGACACCTTGTACCTCTCATGTCGAGCATTTGTTTCGAAAAACTCCTTGAGGTGTAGAATAATGGAAGCAGCGTCCATATTCTCATGCTGCTTTTGCAGCATAGGTGTCATTGATACTAAGATCAAGCACTGAACGCTATCAGCATCATCAAGGAACTTTTGATAAGTATCCTTTGCTTCTTGAGTGGCATCAGGATCAGGCTCAGCCATGTATGGCTTTTCAAGGATATACAATTTCTTTTCTGACTTGTGTATAATCTGAAGATTACGATACCAATAAGAGAAATTGGATCCATCCAACCTGTTTTCTTTCTCGATTATCGGTCGCAGGATCATAATGCTCATTTTTTATGAATATACAATTGTAGAAAAGATAAAGTTATTATAAAGTTCATTGTTGTTTATTATGGTCTTTTATTAAACAATGCTCCCATTATTTTACTTAAGTCAATAGCCCTCACTATTAATTCGGGAAAGCCTGCTGGCTTTCCTAGTGGACTAAGACCTCATCCTACCCATTTCAAACCTTTGCTTTGGCGAACAAGCCAAAATGAGTTGATTAGGTAGGCCAACAAACTTAATCCACACCAGTTGATAGCTCCCACTATCAACCTCAAATGTGAAAAAGCCAACAAGCCAATCACATAATCCAATGGCTCCAACCATTGTCCTCAAGTGTGATTCTCAGTATCAGTAGAGTGGACACTACATGTCACCACATACATGTAATAAGTGTACTGCTCTACTATGCCTATAACGCGTTTATCAACCTTCGCTTTGGTGAACAAGCGAAACCGTCATTTTAGGTCGACCCATCACCATTAAGGAAAAACTCCAATGCATTTTAACCTCCCATTGGTAGAAGTGTACCCTTCGCTTTGGCGAACAAGGTTTCGATGAACAGTGGTTTGATTAAAACCATGGTGATGGAAGGCTTACGTGACTTAATATACTTTAGTTAAGGGTTTGTTATTTAATGTCTCATCAGAATATTATCTTTGTTAGAATGACATTGTTTGACATGTTATTCAACATTCAACCTTGGCATGCATTCTAAGCAAAAATTTAAGCATGCCTGTACATGGCCTAACTAAAACCAATTTCCTCGAGCCTAGAGGAATCGGTGGGTCACCTAGGGGTCCTAAAATAAAAACTTGAGTCTTCAAGTATGGTCGTGTCTTCAAGTACATTACAAAAGCATCATTCTAAATTTACAATAAAATTAAGCTAAAACTAATTTTACATCAACAAATTTAGAAACCTCGATTTACATTCGAGGGGAATGAGATGGGAAAGAATGTACATCGAGAAGAGGAGAGAAGGCAAGACGCACAAACCCTATTTAAAATATTACAGCCATACATACCCGAAAAATAATTTAAAACATCCACCCTTAGGTCTAAGGCTGATGTACCGGACACCATGCAATATACAAGCAAGTACAAAGCATACATTTCAAAAACAATCAATTTTTGAATCGGGTGGATTATATATTAATTACCCTCTTAAATGTGTAGAATGTACATTGGCTTTACAGGTTATTAAAAACTGCAGATTAGTCCCTTTGTGGAAAAATGCAGAATTTGGGAAAGCTACAGACTTCGCCGCGACGAAACCTGGAAATCCCCAAATCGCAAGTTCGCGTTTTTTTTTTTTTTTTTTTTTTGTAGTTTTTGTGTATAAACACAAATCATGTCTGAAACCCTAGCATCCCATGGCAAACCAGTGGAAGTCAAAGTTCTGGAAGGGAGCAAGTCACACAAAGGTCCCTGCAGTAGCTGATCTCGCCATAACATGGTGTCCCTACCATCACCGATACAAGTACAATAAGACCCTGGCACCAAGCCCTGCTAAGTAAAATCTTCCTCCAAGCCCATAAAGCCCTAGAAGTAACTCGAATATGCCAAAAGGACTGACCATAGAGGAGAACCAAATGGGCCCAAGAAGACCATACAGAAGATTTATCATTAAGTAGTCGCCAAACGTGATTAAGAATAGCCGCTCTATTCCAATCTTGGATCTTCTTAATCCCAAGACCACTCTCTCTCAATGGATAACAAACAGAAGACCATGCAACTTTGGCACTAGAAGGGGACAAAGAAGTACCCTTCCACAGAAATGAGGCCAAAATACTCTCAATCTGTCTAATTGTAACTATCGGCAAAAGAAACATGGATGACCAATATACCTGTATGGAGAAAGCACTAACTTCATCAACTGTAGTAAGCCTGCATAGGTCAAAGATGCTGATGTCCATAGCCTAATCCGAGACACAATTTGCTCTAACAAAGGCCTACAATCAGAATATCAAAAATGGGTAAAGATCAGAGGAACCCCTAGATATCTGACTGGTAACTGGCCTAACTGGAAACCCCATGATAGACTTTAGCCCAATCTGCTCCTCATCTGTAACTCCAGAAAGAAACAACTGGCTCTTCTCTACATTAGTCACCAACCTAGAAACCTTTGTAAAATAATCTAAGGCCGATTTGGTCAGGCTAACAAAGGAAGGATCTGCTCGACAAAACACCACCAAATCATTTGCAAAACACAAATGAGTAATGGTTGTCTGCCTACACCTCCAATGATAATGAAAAACAGGGCTTTGAGAGGTTTCCCTAAAGATACTAGCTAACCCCTCCATAGCCAACACAAATAGGTAAGGAGAAAGAGTGTCCCCCTGCCGAACACCTATGGAGGATCTAAAAAAATAGTGAAGCTCTCTGTTTAGGAAAACAGAGAAATACGGTGTAGAGATACATATCATGATCCATGTCACCATACGCTCAAGGAACCCCACAGAGCGTAGTCCCAAAAGGATGAAATCCCAGCTCACAGTATCAAAAGCTTTCCGAATATCAACTTTAAGGGCACATCGATGTGAAGTACCCCCAGGATGATAATTTTGCAAAAGCTCTTGAGTCAGTAGAATATTATCAGAAATCATTTGACCCGGGACAAAAGCTGAGTGAGAACTCCCAATAACATCTGGAAGCACTACTTTAAATTGATTCACTATCACCTTAGTAATACACTTGTATAGTACATTACAACAAGATATCGGTCTAAAGTCCGTCATACGACTTAGGCTCTCCACCTTAAGACCTAGAGCAATCCTGCCGGCATTAACACATCTTGGAATTTCATTAGTAGCAAAAAAATGCCTCACTGCATCTCTGAAATCTGTACCAATAATATCCCATGCCCACTTAAAAAACAAAGAAGTGTATCCATCCGGACTAGGGGCTTTATCATCTGGGATAGAGAATAAAGCAATCCTAATCTCATCATCAGTGATAGGAGCAGTCAAGGGAGAAATCATATCAGGAGAAATGCGCCCAAAAAAAAAAATACCTGGAAGCCTCTACAATCTGAGGTTGAGGAGGGGCAACAAGAAGATCATAAAAAAACCCACCGCCAAATGCTTTAAACCCTGACTGTCAGAAATATGGGTACCATTTCCATCTGTCAAACAATGGATGTGGTTCCGAACCTGCCTATGGATCAACGACTTATGAAAGAACTTAGTATTTTGATCCCCTAAGTTCACCCACTAAACATGAGACCGCTGCTTAAAAAAATCCTCTTTATCTCGACAAAGACTGAAATACAGGTTGGCAAGGTTCCTCTCTTGGGAGATACACTCAGTAGAAAGGGGGTCCCGGTCTAAATTTCCTTGGGCTGTTGTCCATTGGGCACGGGCCTCAATCACCCTGCTAGAGATATGGCTGGAGACCCTAGTATGTAAAGATTTGGGCTTCCGTTTCAATAACCCCAATTTCTGTGTAAGATAAAACATAGGATTGCCCACAATAGGCTCGTCTTAAACTGTCTGAACAGTATCCATAAAATTTGCATGATCAGCCCAAAAATTTAGAAATTTAAAGAGGATGGTACCTTGCCATAGCGAGGACCAAACCGGACAACCATAAAGCTATGATCTGAGACATTCCCGACGTCGAAACTTTAAAACTATGGTCGGTCAATCGATCAGGGAACCAAGAAAGCGATGCAAAGACTCAATCGAGCTTCCGTAAAATAATTCTGTCACCTCATTGACTGTTATGCCAAGTATACAAAAGCCCAGTAAAAGGAACCCCAATTAACTCAGCATCATGGATATATTGGCCAAAATCATCCATATAACCATACCACTCAGGATCTCCACCCACTATGTTAGAGGCTCCCAAAATGGCATTAAAATCACCCAACACAAGCCACAGAAGCCCCTCCGAATCAAACTCTACCGCCTAATCCCTAAGGAAATCGCACAGGTTGTGGCAATTCCCAAGGTCATTAGAACCATACAAGAAAGTAATCCCAAATGAGAACCCCTTGGAGACATGTGTAACCCTGCAAGTAATCTCCTGAAGAGAGCAATGAAGGCTATTTACAGATTAAAGAGAAGGAGCCTAACATACCAGAACTCGAGAGGCAATATAATCCGTCCCATTTAACAAAAACTACTACGAAGGACAAACTATGGAGACCACTGACAGTAGATGAGACTACTCAACCTTAGTTTCCAACAAACCAATCAAACCCAAAGAAGAGTCAGAAATCGAATTCCTCAATGCACGTTATTTCGAGAAGCCGTTAAGGCCTCTAATATTCCAACTCCCTATCATTGGAATTGGGATAGAAACAAGCTAAAAATCACTTGGGCCCGAGCCCCCGCTTTCCCCTTTTCCAGGGGTGGCAAGGAAACTGATCAGATAAGGTGGCATCTGGTGTCTGGAGATCATCACTATGTAGAACAAGCGAGGCAAACCTGTTGGAAGAAGTAGATTGCTTGCTCCCATAACTCATAAAGGAAACCTAAGTGTTTTTCGTGCAATTTGTGAAGCCCATAATGTGGTCCTGCTTATCCTCAATAGGAAAAGGCGTATTAAGATCCGACCCAAAATTAGAGCCAGAAAATTCACCTCTGCTAGCATAAACAGTTTGCTGATACGGGACCCGAGCCAAAGAAACATCCCCAACTCTAACTATACTCGAAACTAAAACTCTAATTGGTGCTAAAACATCCCTCTCCCGCTCCCTCTCTCCAATGGGATTAGTAGCGGCTGACTGCCTCAAAGGCTCGCAGTCCTCAGATCGCACTGTAATAGCTTTCCCTGGTGCCTTCTGGAAGCTAGTAACTATCTTACTCTTACCCTAAGCCATAACCGTAGTAGGTGCCTCTGGTTGGTGACAAACATGGCAAAAAACACAGCACTTGGGGCGCCTCTTGGGGGTCTACTCATATTCCACTGTAATTTGAATGGGTTCAGTAGATAACTGATATTTAAATTCAAAATGACGCTTTAGAAGCTTTGTTGCATATATCTCAACACATACCCGAGCATAATCTAAACGGTCTGTTCAAAAGTTGTCTTATCACTCGACAACGACCGACCCATCACAGAAGAAACCATGCAGAGTCCTTTGTGAGACCACAAAGGATAAGGCAAACCATGCAAACGAGCCCATATCGGAACCTTAGAGATGCGGCTTTTGTGAAAAGAAAACTGAGCATGCCATTGTTGCAGAACAATAGACTTGCCCCCAAACATCCACGGCCCTCTCTTTAGGATTGAATGCACTGCATCCTCATCCCAAAATTTGAAGATGAAGAAACTAGTACCAGTGGACATAACATCCTCCAACTCTGCAACTTCCCATGCACAGAAAGCAATTGAGTGGGCAACATGAAAAGGCATAGAATACCTCGGGAAAAAACCCACAATACAGCAAAGCCATTCAACATCATTGTCATTAATAACATCATCCAGGATATGTAAGATGTCATCCTTAATATCAAAACAGTGGGGATTAGTGAAAAAAATGCTAGGGGTGAAGAGGTTTTGGTGTTGGGAAGGGGACGGTGGTGGGGATGGCCAAAGACTGGGAATGCAAGCAGCAGGCGAGGGTGTTGTGGCACTGGGCACTAGGAATTGGGGCGCTGTGTGCAGAAGGCCTGCAAAAGGGGAGACTTTTATTGAGCAGTTGGAGTGCACGATAAAAACATCCTCAAGAATCGAACAAATTGAAACCACGCTTTCCAGGAATCTACAGCAAACAAAACTAGCAAGAAACCACAAAAAAACTTCTGAAAATCACACCAAAAATAGGTCTACAAAATGGCCAAAAGAAACCTAACCAAAATAGCATGTTCTTGGGAAAAAACAAAGGGTTTTACTAGGAACCAGAGGTCAACAAGGTGCAAAGAGCTATAGGGATTGAAAAGCAAGCCTAGAAGAGTTAGTCATTGCACTCCATTGCAATTCCCGATCGAGAAACCGACCGTAAAAGCAACTCCAGATCTGCAGTTTCCATCAATTTCCACGGCCAAATCCTGGGGACTCGAGCCGCTAACACAGGCAGTGACGAGTTGAGAGCAAAACACTTAAGAAAATTTCTAGTTTTTTCCCCCCTAAACCCTAACAGGGATGGACGGTGTTTGGGTGATGGTGATGGGCTTGATAGGCTCTATGTGGAAATTTTGCTTGGGTTTTTTGGGTCGGGAGAGGAGGTCTACAAGAGTGTTTTGTTTTCCTTTAATGTGTTTGACATCAAATTGGTAGCGAGCAAACCATTGGGCCCAGCGAAGTCTCTGACCATCTGAAATTTCTTTTTGTTTAAACTCAAGCATCCATGGGAAGGCTGAGAAGATGGAATTCAAACTTTTAAATACCTCGTCTGACAGCCAAAATTTGTTTGTATGTAGAGTGGTAATGTTCTTCACTAGGTTTAAAATGTCCACTCTTATACCCATAGATTTTCCTTTCTCCATCAATTTCTTCTAAGAGAACGGCTGACCAATGAGAATCACTAGCATCTATCTAGAGAATTCTTTTTCCATTGAAAGGAATTTGCAGGGGAGGTAGTTGGGAGACTAACTCTTTCAAGGTTTTAATAGAGTTAGTTTGAGAAGGGCCCCATAGAGGTGGATTTTTCTTGAGCATTATCTGGAGAGGTCGGACTAGAAGTGATAGTTTTTTAATGAAGGGGGCCATGTAATTGACTATCCCAAGGACCTGTTGGACATCTTTGAGAGAGAGATGGGTGTCAGGAAACTTGAGAAGTTCTTGGCCAATATAAGGCTGAAGTTGTTAGGAAACGACCCGTTAACGCAGCGGAAAACAAAATAATAATTTCTAGGATCGTTCCCATTGAGCCAAGATCAAAGGTATAAATTTTACAGTTTATAAAAAGAACAAGAATCTGCAGAAAATAAATCTCAAGTTTAGATTCATACCCACGTTGGAGGCTCCTCCAATATTGCCTCTGAACGTGTTTGCTACCGATCCAAGTGTAGGATCGAACCCACAAAGTCCACACGAAGACAATCACAAGGAACTAAGGAGGGATTTGCAAGATCCTCCTTAGCCTTAAGAATCAAGAAGAAGAAATCAAAGGAATTTTGATTTTAGCAAAAACCAAATTTGGCGTGAGAGAGAGATATGGGGGCTGTGTGTTTTTTTTCAAAGAGAAAAATCCATCATATTTTCAATTCACAAACTTTTTCTTTTTTATAGTAAAACTTTAATGCCTTATTCCCATATGGAATAAGCTTGGGCTCCAACCCAAACACCACATGTTACAAAACACTCCCAAATTAGATATTTTATTTATTTCATCATCATCTCAATTAAACTCAATTAACATATATTTAATCTATATATATTAACATTTAACAATACTGGTGATTTAATTAAATATATGCGAACACATTTTTAAACGTAATTTCACTTATTTAATTTTTCTAATAAATTAAATAAAGGCTACGACCTCAGCAAATTTAATTGTACTGTGAAATTACAAAAATATCCTTTCGCCTTAAAAAGACGAAAACGCCCTTCCTTCTTCTTGGATCTTAAATTATCTTCTATGTGTGTGACCCATAGGCTCCTCATCATACCGGCAGTGTATAGTATCATGATTAACACCAATTAATTGTTGGAGTAGGTGCCCTAGAGCTAATCAATTATTGTAGAATTGACTCTTTGTAATAATGTTCATTAATCAATAAACGGCATTTTATTCTATATCGCGTAAATCATTATTATTGCAACATGTATTGATATATGTCCTTAGAATGGTAGAACCGTGATGAGGGTATCAAGTGTTTCAAATCTTGATAGTGAGAACCCTATGAGCACATATGGTGACCATTCTAGAAATGTCCGTAGCCCTAGTATTATTCTGAAGTAAGGGCACAGATAATACGGTAAGGCTATCATAGTGTTGAACGACCCTGTCGAAAGGCAGTGACTGATCTAACTTGTCAAGGTTGTTTGGTGACAACCTGGTGCAACACATGGGTGCTTACTGTAGGGGATTACACCGTAGCAAGTTCACTAGACTGACCCACCAAAGGATTCCATATGGATGGTAACCCCAGTGTCTATGGAACAAATCCTCTAACGAATGGTGGTGCATGTGATCCTTAGACTTGAGATCACCAGAGCACCTTGTGCACCGATTGGTGTAGTTTGACACTAGCCTAACGCAGTTCTTTTCAGAATTGACGTTGGTTGAAGCCAACTCAAGTGAAAAGGAAAGGGCTCAAAAGTCGATGAAAAGAACTATTACAGAAAGGAAAGGTGTCTGTCCTCATTGTGGGAATCCCAGCCACTAGAGGAAACATTGCAAGGCCTTCCTAGCAAAAGGGAAGAAGAATGTTACTTCTTCGTCAGGTACGTTATTGAGATTAACTCCTCCCGTAAACATCTAGTTGACACAAGATGTGGTACTCACATTTGATTGATGTGTATGAACTATGGTAGAGTAGATTGCTCGTCGAGGGAGAGGTGGACCTACCAATTGGAAATGAAGCACGTACTGCTACATTTGCTGTAGGATCTTATCGTCTGATTTAGCCGATGGACTTGTTTTTGGGAACTTGTGGATTATTATGGTTTTTCGTCAGTTTCTAGAAATTATATTTCTGTGTCCACATAAGACAAATGAGAATATTAGTTTACTAATGGATTATTGTCCTTGAGTATAAATAATATTCTTTATAGAACTGTTTCATAATAATATGTTCTTAAGAAAGACAACAAGGATAATCTCAAAATGACTACTATGCCAACTTTGGCAAGTTGAGCTAGACATACCTGAAGGAATATGGGATAGTATCACAACTCACCCCTCCTTATACACCCCAACACAAAGGAGTGTCAGAAAGGAGGAACAAGACCTTACTTGACATGGTTAAGTCAATGATGAGTTTTAGTGATTTATCTGCATCATTCTAGGGTTATGCCCTAGAGACTGCGACTCACGTTTTGAACCGTGTGCTGTCAAAGTCTATACATAAGACTCCATATGAGCTATGGAGTGGGCGAAAGCCCAACTTGTCTTATCTAAGGATTTGGGGTTGCAAGCTTATGTTAAGAAATTGACTTCGAACAAGCTGGGCCCAAAATCCTATAAATGTATATTTGTGGGGTATCCAAAGGAGACCAAAGGATACTATTTCTACCACCCAGAAGAGCGTAAAAATTTTTTGTTGCTCGATCTGGTGTCTTCCTAGAAAAGGAATATTTTCTAAGAAGTACTAGTGGGAGAAAAGTAGAACTCAATGAAGTTCTAAAACCACAAGATATACTAGACGAAGGACGGGATGATGTGCCACAGGAAGTGGTTGAGCATCATGAGGAGGTTACTCCACATCTTGTGGATCAAAGTGAACCACCTCAGGTAGCACAGGAGCTACGTAGATCTGGGAGAGTACGCCATGAGCCCTAGAGATACGGTTATCTCGTGACTCAATATGGTGACGTACTGGTCTACCAAGACGATTAACCCAGAGCCTACGAAGATGCTATATCGGATCCAGATTTTGTTAAATGGCTTGAAGCCATGAAATCTGAGATGGACTCCATGTACCAGAACCAAGTGTGGTCTCTGGTGGAACCACCTGAAGGGGTAAAACCCATAGGGTGTAAATGGGTCTTCAAGAAGATGACTGACATGGATGGCAACGTGCATACTTGTAAAGCACAGCTGGTTGCCAAAGGTTTCAAACAAATTCATGGCATTGACTATGAAGAAACCTTTTCGCCGGTTGCCATGATTAAATCCATCCGAATTATGCTTGCAATTGTTGCATATCATGACTATGAGTTTTGGCAAATGGATGTCAAAACTGCTTTCCTGAACGGAAACCTTGAGGGGGATGTGTATATGACACAACTTGATGGTTTCGTTCTTGATAGTCAAGCTAATAAGGTATGCAAGTAGCAGAGACCCATTTATGGACTCAAGCAAGCTTCAAGGAGCTGGAACATTCATTTTGATGAAGCCTGTAAAAGAATTCAGTTTCATCAAGAACGAAGATGAGCCCTATGTTTACAAAAGGTGAGTGGGAGCGCAGTAGCATTTCTAGTGTTGTATCTCGATGACATACTTCTGATCGGGAATGATATACCGAACTTGCAGTCGGTAAAGACTTGGTTATCCAAGTGCTTCTCCATGAAGGACTTAGGGGAGGCAGCCTACATCCTTGGAATAAAGATCTATTGTGATAGATCGTGTAGGTTGCTCAAACTAAGTCAGAGTACATAGACAAGGTGTTGAACACATTCAGTATAGAAAAATCCAAGAAGGGATTTCTTCTGATGGCATATGGTGTCTATCTCTATAAGGATATGTGTCTTTAACCACACTATGAGAGAGATAGAATGAAGAGGATCCCATATGCTTTAGCAAGTGGATCCATCTTGTATGCTGAGATTGATATCTAATGTGCATTCAGCACTTGTAGTGGATATCAATCAGGCTCAAGTGAGCAATATGTTATGTACTTAGATTGATGTCTTATGTGCATTCAGCACTAGTAGAAGATATCAACTAAATCCAAGTAAATGACACTGGGTGAGTGTCAATGGACATTCTTAAGTACTTGAAAAAGGCTTAAGAATATATATTCTTGGATTATGGAGGAAAGATGAGCTCACTGTAAGAGAATACAGAGATGCTATTGGTAAGAGTGTAATTTATATATTTTTATTCCTTCCATATTATGTTTTTTGTTATGTTTTATGCCTAGTTGAGCTTATTAGAGCTTATTTTGTAAGTTTGGCATATTTGGATAGACTTTAGGAAATAATTGAGAAAAGATTAGGAAATTCCAGGTTTTCCAGATTTTTCGTTATTCTGACCAGTGCTACGTGTTTCAGGTTTTTCAGGGAGCTAGATTCTTCGATTGCAAAAGTGTTCTTCAGAGAAATTAAAGTAGATGAATCAAGATTTTCAGGAAGGTATTATGGGAAAGAATCCGAGTTCGTTTGGGTTCTCAGTAGTTGTTGCAAAACCGGACCTGGAATCCTAGTCGCGGAAGGATTCCTTAGCCGAGTATTGAATCTTCGAACGGGCCTAACTGGAGCGTCAGATATCGAAAACGGGTGATTCAAAAGCCCAGATTCATCTACACATCCTGGACTACAATTTTTATGAGGTGATGGAGCCCAGAAAATATCTTTTAAATTGCGAGAATCCTGGTGCAAGCTGGAGACGAATTCTGGAATCCATATCTGATCGATTTTATCAAATCTGGAAGTCTATCTTCTAGGAAACGTCTAGGAAATAAATTCCGTGATTCTTGGAGAAGAATTAAGGAAAAAACATGTTATTTAATTAGAATTTTTTAGGTTAAACGGGGGAGAACAGTAGAGTTTTAATTTTTGAGAGTTTTTGCGTTCTAGATCAAGATGTGCAGCTAATTTCCTTCTTCAGTTCAAGGGGATTTTGAAGCCTAATTTCATGTCATTGGTGTAACTTAACTTCAGTAACGCTGTTCTCAATCTCATTTTTATTAGAATTGTTTATGTTATTCTGATTTAATTGTTTGTGATTCCTGTTTGAGTGATTTAGTTTTGGCCTACTAAATTGTTTAATCAGAATTTACCTGTTAGAATTAGGAATTGTGATACGTAATCGTCCTTTTTCTATTCAACGAGTGATGCATGATGATAGTTGATTATGGACAAGTTTTCAGTCTATTGTCTTGAATAACATAACCAAAGTTAAATAATCTGAGCTTGCGTGATTGTTGCTTAGATTGATCCTATTCTCCTAATTCTTAAGGCTGCCATTGAATTAAATTTAGAGAGCTTGTTCTAGGTTGTTCAAGGGTTAGTATCTACTCAAAGAGCTTGTTTCAGTAGTGACAAACTAAGGGAGAATTCGGGTAACAAAGCTTGTTGTTTCCTAGGGTCAGTAGTTCCATAATGACGAGGTAGAACAATGTTACGGTTACTTTATGTCCAATGCATGTTTAGGTGGATATTGAACCGAGAATTAATTGTTTAACCTGATATTTTATTTCTCTGTTTTACTTTAGTTTGCATTGATTACAAACCCCCTTTCATTACTGTTGTCAAGTTTATTGTTTAAAGTTTAATTTGCATTTCTGTTGTTTTTATTGTTTTAGAATATAGAAATTAATCGAGTCATTCCTTGTGGGATCGACCCTTGCTTGCCCTTTATACAATTCAATAGTTACATTAGTAAGGTTAATTAATTTGGTGCATTCGGCATGCCACTAGCTATTTCCAAACGGGAAAATGATGATTATAGTTCGCAATTTGGGATTACACATTTTGTCTCAATGTAACTGCAATGAGCTGGAAGAGCTCGAATTAGTGTACTACAGGGAATTCTACAATTGATGCTAAGTGTATCGCATTTTTAAATGCTGCCGTGTAGGTGGTTTGGATCAAAAAGTTCATTACTGAACTTGATGTGATTTCAAGCATTGCTAATCCAGTATAGTTGTACTGCGATAACAATGGAGCCATTGTTGTGGCTGAGGAATCACTCCTCTCACCAAGAATCCAAACACTTACTTAGTTGATTCAATCTGATCTGAAAGATCGATAAGAAAGGGAATGTACAGATTTGTAGTACACCTACTAACCCACTATTAAAGTTTTTGTTATAGCAGAAGCATGATGGGCACTTGGGTCATTCAATGTTGAGTGCATGAATGACTGGCTATAGTGCAGGCACTTGGGTCATTCAGTGTTGAGTGCATGAATGATTGGCTATAGTGCAAGTGGGAGATTGTTGGAGTAGGTGCCCTAGAGCCAATCAATTATTGTAGAATTGACTCTTTGTAATAATGTTCATTAATCAATAAACAACATTTTATTCTATATCGCGTAAATCATTATTATTGCAATATGTATTGATATATGTCCTTAGAATGGTAGAACCGTGATGAGGGTATCAAGTGTTTCAAATCTTGATAGTGAGAACCCTATGAGCACATATGGTGACCATTCTAGAAATGTCCGTAGCCCCAGTATTATTCTGAAGTAAGGGCACATATAATACGGTAAGGCTATCATAGTGTTGAACGACCCTATCGAAAGGTAGTGACTGATCTCACTTGTCAAGGTTGTTTGTTGACAACCTGGTGCAACACATGGGTGCTTGCTGTAGGGGATTACACCGCAAGAAGTTCACTAGACGACCCACCAGAGGATTCCATATGGATGGTAACCCTAGTGTCTATGGAACAAATCCTCTAACGAATTGGTGGTGCATGTGATCCTTAGACTTGAGATCACCAGAGCGCCTTGTGCACCGATTGGTGTAGTTTGACACTAGCCTAACGCAGTTCTTTTCAGAGTTGTCAATACGGTGGTGATTGGCTGTATTAATGAGTGTATCAAGACTATGGTGGATTGGCAGAGGATTCATCACTCCCGGGTATGGGAGAAAGTTATCTCACGGCGCAATTCAGTATATGGCAATGAAATTAAAATTGTGGCCACAGTGGGATTGAGTTGTTGCTCTATCCAGTTCATAATACGGGTCATTGGTCTAGAAACTGAATAAATAATATCAAGAGTAACCAAAGGTTGACACTATTTCTATGCCTTCATCTCGTCAAGATAACGTATGATGAAAGGATCGAATTGCACGATAACCATATCGTTGACAGGTAGCTACTTTGCTGAATCCGAATCTATCGGGTGGCCATGATGCCTTGCTAGGGGCAAATCTTGGTCTGTATTAGTGAGACGATTAATTGGTGTTAATCGCGATATTATACACTGCCGATATGATGAGGAGCCTATGGGTCACACACATAGAAGACAATTTAAGATCCAAGAAGAAAGAAGGGCATTTTCATCTTTTAAGGTGAAAGGGTATTTTGGTAATTTCACAATGCAATTAAATTTGTTGAGGTTGTAGCCTTTATTTAATTTGTTAGAAAAATTAAATAAGTAAAATTACGTTTAAATATGTGTTCGCACATATTTAAATATATTATCATTATTGTTAAATGTTAATATATATTTAAATATATATTAATTGATTTTAATTGAGATAATGATGGAAAATAAAATAAATCAAATTGGAAGTGTTTGGCAACATGGGGCGTTTAGGTTGGAGCCCAAGCCTATTTCGTATGGGATTAGGGAAAATTGTTTTTAATATAAAAAGGAAAAGTGTGTGATTTTTTAAGAGATGATTTTTCCTTTGAAAAATACAGCAGCCCCCTTTTGGAAAAACACTCCCACGGCAGATTGATTTGGCCTTGAAATCAATTTCATTGATTTCTTTTCTTCTTAATCTTGAAGCCAAAGAGGATCTATCAAATATCTCTTTGGTTCTTTTGAGATCGTCTTCATGTGGACTACACAGATTCGATCCTACACTTGGATCGGTAGCAAAACATTCGTCGACAAATTTGGAGGAGCCTCCAATGTGCGTATGGTTTCTAAACACATATTATTAATTTATGCAGATTCTTGCTTTGATAAAATTGTAAAATTATACCCTTGATCTTGGCTCATGTAAACGATCTCTACATTAATTTTGTTTTGTTTCCGCTGCGTATATGAGACCGTTTACTAACATTAATCATCTCACTAATACACAGACCAAGATTGGCCCCTAGTAAGGCATCATGGCCACCCGGTAGATTCAGATTTAGCAAAGTAGCTACCTGTCAACGATATGATTACCGTGCAATTCGATCCTTTCATCATCCGTTATCTCGACGAGACGAAGGCATAAAAATATTGTCAACCTTCGGTTACTCTCGATATTATGTATTCAGTTTCTGGACCAATGACCCGTATTATAAACTGGATAGAGCAACAACTCAATCCCACTGTGGCCACAATTTTAATGTCATTGCCATATCCTGAATTGCGCTATGAGATAACTTCTCCCGTACTCGGGAGTGATGAATGCTCTGCCAATCCACCATAGTCCTTGATACATTCCTTGATGCAGCCAATCACCACCGTATTGACAGCTTTGAAAAGAACTGTGTTAGGCTAGTGTCAAACTACACTAATCGGTGCATAAGGCGCTCCGGTGATCTCAAGTCTAAGGATCATATGCACCACCATTCGTTAGAGGATTTGTTCCATAGACACTAGGGTTACCATCCATATGGAATCCTCTGGTGGGTAAGTCCAGTGAACTTGTTGCAGTGTAATCGCCTACAGCAAGCACCCATGTGTTACACCAGGTTTTCACCAAATAACCTTGACAAGTGAGATCAGTCACTATCTTTCGACAGAGTCGTTCAACACTATGATAGCCTTACCGTATTATCTATGCCCTTACTTCAAAATAATACTGGGGCTACAAACATTTCTAGAATGGCCACCATATGTGCTCATAGGGTTCTCACTATCAAGATTTGAAACACTTGATACCCTCGTCATGGTTCTACTATTCTAAAGACATATATCAATACATATTGCACTAATAATGATTTACGCGATATAGAATAAAATTGCCTTTCATTGATTAATGAATATTATTACAAAGAGTCAATTCTACAATAATTGATTGGCTTTAGGGCACCTACTCTAACATAAGTTGATATTAGCCATTGGCTATTTGCATGTCGAGGAAGTCAATTTTGGTAGTGTTGAGGACCATCTTATTTTGTGAGAGCATAACTCCATATTTTTTAAGGATGGAATAAAACTGGTGTAATAAGGCCTAGATGACTAGAATGATCTAGAGAGTAAAATAAAATGACATCAATATAGACAAGAGCCTGCTTTACGATAGGTTGGAAAATGCGGAATCATGGCCTTTTGGAAAATGGATAAGGTTGTTTTGAGCCCAAAAGGAAGGACGGTCCAATGGTAGTGAAGGTTTGGGATACAAAACCTAGTTTTTTCTCTGTCTGCAGGGTGAAGTCCGAGTTGCCAAAATCCTGCTTTCAAATCAAATTTGGAGAATACACTGGCATTTGTGAGGTATCCAAACAAAAAATCCTTTTTTGGGAAGAGGAAACTTGATGTCTGCAAGAAACCAATTTAATGGTTTATAGTTGATGACAAGACGAAGTTTTCCTCTAACTTGCTCAGCTCTTTTGTTAACATAAAAGGCTTGACAGGCCTATGGGGATTGAGTTGGCTCAATCAACTCTTCTTTTTGAGCTGGGTTAATTCCTCTTGGGCTAGGGTTAAATGTTCAAGATTCATACCCGGATGGGTGGCTTTGGTAGGATTTATGTCCTCATTTTTCTTAAAGGGAAGGCTAACATAGAATTCTGGATTTATCCATAAAGGATGAAAACACTTTGTGAGAAATTCTATATGAGATTGGGTGGAACATTCAGTTAGTAGTTGTTTAGGTTACGTCAGTGTCAGGGACAGTGGGTGGTAAGGTGGTGAAGTAATTGTGAGGTTGCTTGTATGGTTGGAAATAGGACTTGTGTTTGAGGCCTTGTGCGGTAAAGGTAAATTTGGCTTTGAGGAGTTGGTTCAAAAGATCCCATCCAACAACCATATCTTTACCATGATGATGAGAGCCGAGACATTCATGTGTAAGGATTAAGTTGGGAAAAACTATATGTGGATTGGTTTACTGATTAAATTTGTGGAGAAGTGTTCGCCATTTGTTGTAGTAAACCATCGAATGTGAGGACGCCATAATGATGTTGAGAGGACGTCAGAATTTAAGATGGTTGAAGTAGGACCAGTATCAAAAAGTGCCATGACCTTAATGATCCGGTCATATTTAGAGTGGAGATACAAAGTGAGTTCAACCATAGGTACTTGTACTAAGAGATTCATAGGAAAAAATCCAAACTAGAGGGACCCACCACTGGAATATCCATCTGAAGAAGATGTTTCCGTAGAATCTGGAAAAGTCAAAAAGTCTATAGCAAAGAAGGTGGAGGGTGTTTGTTCTTCTATTTCAAAATAGAGACTTTCCAGGTCATGTTCTGCAAGAGCCGATCAAGGGCTATAAGCTGCTTGGTAGACTTATGTTTTTTGGGATAGTTTTTGGCAAAATGACCGGGCTATTTACAGAAGAAACATCGTCTAGTTTTAGGAGAACCTCGTTTCTTTTTTTGAAAGTAGTGACGTTTCTTTTTTCTAAAACGAGTTTTTTTGTTCTTGTAGAATGACTTTCTGAATGAAAAGTCTTGATTTTGTGAAAACGTTTTTTCTTTTTAGTGGGACAGTGATAGGAAGGATTTCTGGTGGGGCATTTGAGTAGGAAATCTGGTCTGTGACAGGACTTTTCAATAGTACGGCCTGTATGCTGAAAGTGTTGAATAAATGCCCATTTGTTACAAAAACCCTGGAGAGATTTTTTAATAAGTTGGCCCAAATGGCCAAATATGATGGAGGTTAACATGTGCCCATGTTGTTCAAGTAGCCTTTGTGTTTCTTGAGATAGAGATTCAGGAATGGAGCTCAAAGAGGCTTGCTTAAGGTTGGGATCATCAAGTCTACCAATTTCATAAAACCGAAGGGAAGCCCGTCTAAAATGGGTTTGCAAATCCTTAAGCTTAAAGGAGCAAATTTGAGCTTAAAGAATTCTTCTCTTAATTGGTCTTAGTGGTTTCTACTATCACAAATAAATTCTTGGACCAAAAATCCAGCGAATTATTCAAGAGAATCAACTTGGACTACTTGGAGTTGTTTGAAATGACCAAGATTATACCACCATTGGCATGGAATACCTATAAACCATGCTACAATAGCTTTAATTACTCTGATAAGGGTAGCATTAGGTTTAATGAGCTCAGTTTGTCCCCAAGTGTAGATCTCATGGATCATTTCTCTCCACTTAGAAGGATGATGTGGATCCAGATGGAACCAAGGCCCAGAAGAGGGAGGAACATAATGGGCTTGGTTATATGTGCCAGGAAGACCCATAGGTAGGGGAGGTGGAGTGTCCATGACATCGGGTTCACTAACAAGAGCTTCAACAGCAGGTTCAGGATCAAGAGGGGTTTCATGAAAATGGTTCATGAAAATGATTGGTGTTTCTGAATCAGAGGAGAGGGACTCATTGGATGTATCAAAATCATCCTCGGAAGAGGAGGCTCCAATTGTGGCATAATGAATGGGCAGGTTTTGAATATGAGTGTGGTCTAATAAGGTATGGTGTGTGAGGAATTCTATAATAGGGTTAGGTGAGGAAGAGGAAGACATCATAAATTGTGATGGTAGTGGTGAATTTTCCTCTAAATTGGCTCGTTCTAGAACCGTTTATAAAAAAATGAGTCCCTCTATACTCCAACTCTGATCTTTTCTATGTTCCTAACATTTCCCAACACTAACTTTATATTAGACAACTTTTTGATCAAAAATTTCTTGTCTTGTTTTATTTTATCCTTTTGGATGTCTTGTGCAGGACTTGGTGACTGGGAAGATGATTGGAAAGGGTAGAAAGTTTGGTAGGTTGTTCTTTCTAGACTTTTGTGCTTCGCCTTCTCATGTGTCTCTTGCCATTCTTCCAACATCTTAAGAAAGAAAAGAAGTGAATAAGAAGTGGGCTACATGGCATAAAAGGCTGGGCCATCTTGACTTTAGTTAGTTGAAGAGGAAGGTGAATCAGATGGTTTAGGTTGTGATGGTGCTTTGTTTAAGAGGGCTGGACAATATAAGGAGGTAAAGTGGTAGGTGTAAGAGGTGGTTGTGGAGATTGTGAGGGAGCAGACGGTGGAGGTGTCTTTGGTGGAGGATGATTTACTTTTGCATCCTTATAAATGCTACCAATTACCTACGGCAACACTTTTTGCATGTTACCGTAGGCCATTTTTCTTGTAGTGGTTTCCAGACCTTGGAAGGTGTGGAGGATGATAGTTGGGAGAAAACAGAGGGATATGTGGGTTGTTGGTGTTGTGGAAACAATGGCAAACTTTGTAACAGTTGTGTTACTTTGGGTGTGTGGAAAACAGAGGAAAGGCCTACAAGGCGTAGGGACCACAGAGAGGTTGAAGATGGTTGAATTGGTTGGATTGGAGCTGGTGGTGGTGTATTCTCTATTTGAAATAGTTGATACTTCAGAAATTTAATTTCATGTTCCTGGCAGGAAAAATCTTGCTTGTATTGAATAAGAGAAAGAATCTCATTATGGAGAGATTCTATTCATCCACGTAATTATGTCAAACATTCTTCATGAGTTTTGAGCTTTGTGGTCAAAATGAGTCTCAATGCTGTAGACAAGCATTTTGGGCAACATCATTTTGAGATTGCCAATTCAACACTGTTTCTACTGGAGATGGTTTTTTGGTATTGCCAGTTGGATCAACGGTGATAGGATCCTTGATCTTCCAAGAATGGGAAGTGTGGTCTATGGTAAAAGGAGTGAGAGGAGGAAAAACTTTAGAAGATGTGAGGCTAGGTGGCATTGTGGTAGGTGGAGGTCCTGGGCTGCTTGTATACATGGCACAAGGAGCTGCAACAAACGTTGTTGTCATTCTGGAAGGAGAAATGTGTTTAAGGGCCTTTTTGTAGTACGGATTGAGATCTGGATCATCATTCTAGCTAGTAGGATGAATAGGATATGGAGTAGCTAGAGGAGCACATAGGAGACAAGATAGTCATATTTGCCAGAGGATTGGCCTAAAGTACCAACTAAGGGATCTCCTCAGTCAAATCTGGCTTGAAACTCTTTACAAGAGTTGCGTTTTGTTGACTTCTTGGCCCGCTTTTCATAGTGCACATCAAACTTAGCATTTTCATAGTAGTCATTACAATCACAAAGATTCCAATATTTATGTCCTATAATAGGATTAGAAAAAGCATATACTGGAGCACCTTGACTGTCAAAATAATTGATAGGAACATCATCATACTCTCGTTGTAGTGGTGGAGAGATGTGAAGAGGAGTGCTAATGGAAAAAGAGGATGGGAAACAAGATGGTGTATCTTGTAGAGGAGTTTCCCTTTCATAACATGTTTCAACAGTACCATTAGGTAGTGTCCTGAAAGTACAAGTAGTTGTCTGGATAGGCTGATTCTTTGCTATAGTAGGATGCAAAGTCTTATTGAGTGTGAGCCATTTTTCTGGCATTAAAGTCAACAGTTTTGTGCGTGGAATCTGACGTGGAACATATGTGCAACTAAGGGCACATTGGCTATTGACTTTAAGAAATAAAGCCTTATCAACCAAATCTGGGTCTTGAGGTGGAGCGAGATCAAAAGCATGATTCTGGACCTTGTAGACCAATTGGTAATGGAGAGTGGCCATAAATTCATTGGTTTTAGGGATATCACCAGCCACTTAAACCTGGACCTTGAGAGGATCAAACAAAGCACTGTCTTTAAGGAGCATATTGAAATTGGGGTAGAAAGTAACCATCATAGTACTAGCATTTAAAGTTGTTTCCATGCTACCAATACAAGCATTGATGTATGTAGGGAAGCGAGTGTCAAGGAGAGCAATCTGCGTAGAGGTTGGAAGACCTTTTCTGCCGTGGAAGGTAAGAGCAAGATGAACATCACCAAAATGAAGTTGGGTATATTCCTCAAGCTGCCATTGGGTCACCAATTCAGGAGGAAAGTGGAGCGGGAAGAACTGCTCAGACATGGTAGTAGCAATACCATGTTGATCAAAACGGGAGTTGTACACATATTCTTTTGTGTGATATTTGGGAGGTTTGACTAGGGTTTTGATTCTGGTAGTGATAGGTGGAGAGGATTTTCTGTATGGAGAGGGTATAAGAAGATTATCCAACGGAGTGGAATCACCTTCTGGAATGTATGAAAGTTCATATAAAGACTCTACTTTATCTTTAAGATCTGTACGGAGTAGGGAAGTAGAAGAACTAGAAGAACTGGAACTTCTTGGAGAAGAGAAAGAAGAAGATCGAGAAAGTGCAGGTTTTGTTAACTGTTTACTCAGGGTAAGTGGGCTGCATTGATTCATACTAAGAAAAACACTGGCGAAATAAAGCTAAAACATTTTACAGAGCATGAAGTTTACTGGACCATATTAGCTGTGGCGTGGGCACAGATGATAACATACTGTGATGTCCACATAGAGACAGAAGGAGTTTCATATAAATACTGGAAAAATCTCCAGGTAGTCTGGTGTGGCACAAGCGACCATCTTAAATACCAGCCGCCTTAGACACATAGTCTTTGTGACAAGAAGTTTCCAATACAATATGACTCAATCCAACTGTCTATAGTATGGAGCTGTATATTACCTTGCCTACAATTATTCATAGGCTACATGGCATATGACCCTAAACCCTAAACCCTAAACCCCTAAACGCTAAACCATAAACCTTAGACCCCTAAAACCCTAAAACCCTAAAAAACCCTAAAAAACCCAAAACCCTAAAAACCCCTAAACACCATAAACCCTAAACCCTAAAAAACCATGAACTCTAAAAGCCCTGAACTCTAAACCTCTAAACCCTTCAAACCCCTAAACCCTAATATTGTAGGGTTAATCGTGTCTTCGAGTGGTTCTCCTTTGGAATTACTTTCGTGTATAGTTCTAATGACCTTGGGAATCACCGCAACCTGTGGGATTTCCTTAGGGATCAGGCGATAGAGTTTGATTCGGAAGGGCTACCGTGGCTTGTGTTGGGTGATTTTAATGCCATTTTGGGAGCCTCTGACAGAGTGGGTAGAGATCCTGAGTGGTATGGTTATGTGGATGATTTTGGCCAATGTATCCATGATCCTGAGTTAATTGGGGTTCCTTTTACTAGGCTTCGGTATACTTGGCATAACAGTCATCAAGGCGATGGAATTGTTCTACGGAAGCTCGATTGGGTCTTTGCATCGCTTTCTTGGTTTCTTGATCGACTGACCACAGTTTCAGAGTTTCAACCTCGGGATGTCTCAGATCATAGCTCTATGGTTGTCTGGTTTGGTCCTCATTGTGGCAAGGTACCATCCTTTTTTAAATTTCTAAATTTTTGGGCTGATCGTGCAAATTTTATGGATATTGTTCAGACAGTTTGGGACAAGCCTATTATCAGCAATCCTATATTCCGTCTTACGCAGAAATTGGGGTTATTGAAACAGAAGCTCAAATCTTTACATATTAGGGTCTCTAGCCATATCTCCAATAGGGTGATTAAGGCCCATCCCTAATGGGCAACAGCCCAAGAAAATTTGGACCGGGACCCTCTTTCTACTGAGTGTATCTCCTAGGAGAGGAACCTTGCCAACCAATATTTCACTCTTTGTCGAGATGAGGAGTTTTTTTTTTAAGCAGTTGTCTCTTGTTCAGTGGCTGAACTTAGGGGATCAGAATACTAAGTTCTTTCATAAGTCGTTGATCCATAGGCAGGTTCAAAACTGCATCCATGGTTTGACTGATGGGAATGGTACCCATATTACTGACAGTCATGGTTTAGGGCGTTTGGTGGTGGGTTTTTCAGGATCTTCTTGTTGCCCCTACTCAACCTCAGATCGCAGAGGCTTCCAGGTATTTTTCTAGGCGCATTTCTCCTGATGTCATTTCTCCCTTGACTGTTCCTATCACTGATGATGAGATTAGGATTGTTTTATTCTCTATCCCGGATGATAAAGCCCCTGGTTTGGATAGATACACTTCTTTGTTTTTTAAGCGGGCATAGGATATTATTGGTACATATTTCAGAGACGCAATGAGACATTTTTTTGCTACTAATGAAATGCCAAGATGTGCTAATGCCACCAAGATTTCTTTGAGCCCAAGTCGCATGACGGACTTTAGATCGATATCATGTTGTAATGTACTACACAAGTGCATTACTAAGGTGATAGTGAATTGGTTTAAAGTAGTGCTTCCGGATGTTATTGGGAGTTCTCAATCGGCTTTTGTCTTGGGTCGAAGGATTTCTGATAATATTCTGCTGGCGTGCTGTCGTAGGCACCCAGAATTAAAACCTAAAAATACACGTAGTAGTGTAAGTCAGGGTCGATCCCACGAAGAGTGTCTAGCTGAATTTTCTTTGATGTGAATAAGGCTGGGGGTTTTTGTAAAAAAGAAAACGCTTTCCAGAAAAGAAAACAACTCAAATCGAAATCAATTAAAATGACGGAACTTGGTCTCCGTCAACATCCACCATCGGAATCTCACAACTGATCATTGATGCAAAAATAATCAATTCATATATTGAATATTCACCGTTGGAACTATTTTCCTATCTCTCCTTAATTTTAATTAATTAGGAAACAAGCGCTCTTAATTAATCTTACCACTAAACAACCCTAGACAAGCGCTCAAGATTTAATCTAGTGGCAGCCTTAAGAATTAGAGAGATCGATGAAGCTAAACAACACAAACACAAGCGGTTGTATTTAATTTAGTTGAATGTTCTTCATAAGGTTATTAATTCCTGACGCAGCAAATTACTAACCCTAATTGCTTCACAAGTTGGAGGGATCAAACAATTACGGATTTGATATCAAACTTAGCGGTAGATTTCGACAATTAATAAACTAGTAGGCCTCCCTAGTAATTAAACGAAACAATCATAAAATTAGGCATAGAAAAACATCCAATACTCAAACACGAAAATTGAACACAAAGAAAAATATATTAGATCTCACAGTTTATCGATTCCGAGGCTTCCGTTTACTTCGACCAAGTTATCAAAATCAGCCTCTCATGGCCATCACCGAATTACAGAGGAAAAGTTCAGAGGAGACCAGAGAGAGGCGTGTCCACCAAAAACCAATCTGATCTCCCTAATCAAAAAATCTAATTCAAGTGTTTGAATCCAACTCAATCTCCTAAAATCAATTATCCTAATCTGATTCTAATTAATTGAAAATACAATAAAGTCTTAAAAAATAAAAATAGGAAAGTGATGTGTCCAGCTGTAACTCGTGTGCCACATGTCTTCAAATCTTCCAATAATAAACTGCCTCTTGGACTTGCATTACAAGGCAGAATGTTCCAGAACATCGGCAGTGCAGATGCGTCAACTTCAAGCCCAATTAAAACCTTGATGCAGCAATTATCTCTCCAAACTCAAAACATAAAAGTTGTAGATATATTTCTTAGC
>JAPEIT010000031.1:82500-89418 GCA_026229545.1 Pistacia atlantica
TCTTAAGTGTACACAATTCCTTCAAAAAATTTGGCATAATGAGGTACTTGTTTGATAGCATCTAAAAGTGGAATATTTACCTCGCATCTACGAAAAGTCTCATACATATCTCTGTTTTGCTCATCTTTTCTGGATTCTGCTAAAGCTTGAGGAAAAGGTGGTACTGGTTTATACTCAGACAAAGGCGGAAACTTACGCTTAGGAACACTATCGTCGTTAGGAACGTTGCTGTCTACAACTACATCTTTCTCCTTTTCTTCCTTCGATGATGCAGGGGCTGTCTTTGTTGGAATCTCAACCTCTTTACCACTTCTCAAGACAATCGCACTTGCATTTTCTTTTGGGTTGACCACTGTTTGAGAGGGTAATTTCCCTGAACTTTGTGCCTCCACCTTACGATTGCGGTTGCCATCGCCCCATTTGATTCTCTAAACTTTGAACACTAGCTCGTCTCCTGTTGAAATTGCAAAGTGTTAGTAGCAAGAGACTTAACAATATCTTCTAAAGACATACCAGAATTAGTAGTTTGGTCCGGTTGTTGTCTAGGGGGGTATGGCTGCTTGTACTGCTGGTAATTTGGGCGGTTTTGAGGGTAGGGCTGACTCATTTGTTGATTTCCATAGCCAAGATTAGGGTGATCCCTCCATCCAGGGTTATATGTGCTTGAATAAGGATCATACTTCCTTTGCGGTTGTCCAGGGAAACCACCTGCTGCATTCACTTGCTCAACAGGCTCCTCTTGAAGAGTTGGGCACATGTCGTTGGATGCCCTACACCGAACAAATCCCTAAGCCTTCACTGTTTGCATGTTACCTACAGCCATTTGACGAACAAGAGAAGTTAGACTAGAGATTTGTTGTTCTAGGGAAGAAATATTTACCTCATTATCACGCCTAGATGGAAGGTCAAGCCTACTGCCAAACTGTTGAGAATTGGCCGCCATATTTGCAATCAAAGTTCTCGCGCCTCGGGAGTCTTATCCACCAACGCTCCTCCACTTGCAGCATCAATCATGCTCCTATCAGTATATGTAAGGCCCTCATAGAAATATTGGATAAGTAACTGCTCACTAATCTGATGATGGGGGCAGCTTGCACACAATTTTTTAAAACGCTCCCAGTATTCATGTAAGGACTCTCCGTTGTGCTGCCTTATACCACAGATTTCTTTCCGAATGTTTGCGCCCTCAAGGCTGGGAAGTATTTCTCCAAAAATAATCTCTTCATCTCGTTCCATGTGGTTATAGTTCCGGAGGGTAGATAATAGAGCCAATCCTTAGCCGCATCTTTCAAAGAAAACGGGAAGGCTCTTAATTTGATTTGCTCCTCGGTCACCCCCGTAGGTTTCATACTCGTGCAAACCACATGAAGCTCCTTTAGATGCTTGTGAGGATCTTCACCTGCAAGACCATGAAAAGTGGGCAAGAGATGTATGAGTCCAGATTTCAATTCAAAAGTAGTAGCAGCATCTAAAACAGGAAAAGTTATGCATAAAGGTGCTTGATTCAAATCAGGGGCAGCAAGCTCTTTCAAAGTCCGATTTCCAGCCATGACGTCTTCCTCTTCTAAATCAGAATTGCTTTCCTCAAAATCTCTCCGAACTTCCTTTCTTAACTTGCGCAAAGTGGTCTCTATTTCCGGATCGAATATTAAATCACCAAGATGAGAGGACCTGGTCATAAAACAAAAAATCCCATAAAAGAAAAAGGGAAAATAATGAAAACCGACTAAAAAAATATAAAAATAAAAAAAATAAAAATTGACCAGAAACACAAAAACAGCCAAAAACCCTATCAAACAACGTTTTTTGGCCTCGAGAGGGTAGGGCTAGTGAATCCTTGTTGGATTGACTAGTCTTGTGCAGAATTTCGTTTTCTTCGAAACGGGTACTCGCACCACTCCTAATTCCACCAAAATTTCTGCCGTGAACAGTACTGCCAAAAATTTTGTTTTTTTCTTTTTTTCTTTTTCTGGAAAATAAAAATAAAATAACAAGAATGAAATCAGAATCACAAGAACAACAAAAAAAATAAACTAGAATCACTCCCCGGCAACGGCGCCAAAATCCGGCGTGCTGTCGTAGGCACCCAGAATTAAAACCTAAAAATACACGTAGTAGTGTAAGTCAGGGTCGATCCCACGAAGAGTGTCTAGCTGAATTTTCTTTGATGTGAATAAGGCTGGGGGGTTTTTGTAAAAAACAGAAAACGTTTCCAGAAAAGAAAAACAACTCAAATCGAAATCAATTAAAATGACGGAACTTGGTCTCCGTCAACATCCACCATCGGAATCTCACTGATCATTGATGCAAAAATAATCAATTCATATATTGAATATTCACCGTTGGAACTATTTTCCTATCTCTCCTTAATTTTAATTAATTAGGAAACAAGCGCTCTTAATTAATCTTACCACTAAACAACCCTAGACAAGCGCTCAAGATTTAATCTAGTGGCGCCTTAAGAATTAGAGAGATCGATGAAGCTAAACAACACAAACACAAGCGGTTGTATTTAATTTAGTTGAATGTTCTTCATAAGGTTATTAATTCTGACGCACAAATTACTAACCCTAATTGCTTCACAAGTTGGAGGGATCAAACAATTACGGATTTGATATCAAACTTAGCGGTAGATTTCGACAATTAATAAACTAGTAGGCCTCCCTAGTAATTAAACGAAACAATCATAAAATTAGGCATAGAAAAACATCCAATACTCAAACACGAAAATTGAACACAAAGAAAAATATATTAGATCTCACAGTTTATCGATTCCGAGGCTTCCGTTTACTTCGACCAAGTTATCAAAATCAGCCTCTCATGGCCATCACCGAATTACAGAGGAAAAGTTCAGAGGAGACCAGAGAGAGGCGTGTGTCCCCCAAAAAACCAATCTGATCTCCCTAATCAAAAAATCTAATTCAAGTGTTTGAATCCAACTCAATCTCCTAAAATCAATTATCCTAATCTGATTCTAATTAATTGAAAATACAATAAAGTCTTAAAAATAAAAAATAGGAAAGTGATGTGTCCAGCTGTAACTCGTGTGCCACATGTCTTCAAATCTTCCAATAATAAAGCGCCTCTTGGACTTGCATTACAAGGCGAATGTTCCAGAACATCGGCAGTGCAGATGCGTCAACTTCAAGCCCAATTAAAACCTTGATGCAGCAATTATCTCTCCAAACTCAAAACATAAAAGTTGTAGATATATTTCTTAGCGTTCTACAGAATTTTGAATCATCTCAATCGGAGCTCAGATGAGAGAGTTATGCCCAAAATACGAAACAACATCAAAACTGTCCGAATTCACTTAATTAGTTCCGTTTTGCAATTAACGCTCCCATTTGCTTCCTAAGTCAAAATAGAATAAAAAATCAGTACATTTTAGGCAGAAAATAGGTATAAAAGACTAGGCATTAAGGGGGGTAAATATGACATTTTGCATTCTCATCATCTGTTGACTTAAGAGCTTTTGCGGAATTATCATCTTGGGGGTACTTCACCTCGATGTGCCCTTAAAGTTGATATTCGGAAAGCTTTTGATACTGTGAGCTAGGATTTCATCCTTTTGGGATTGCGTATTGTGGGGTTCCCTGAGCGTATGGTTAGGTGGATCATGACATGTATCTCTACACCGTATTTCTCTGTTGCCTTGAACGGAGAGCTTGACGATTTTTTTAGGTCCTCCTAAGGTGTTCAGTAGGGGGACCCTCTTTCTCCTTACCTATTTGTGTTGGCTATGGAGGGGTTAGCTGGTATCTTTTGGGAAACCTCTTAAAGCCCTGGTTTTCATTATCATTAGAGGTGTAGGCAAGCAGCTATTACTCATTTGTGTTTTGTGGATGATTTGATGGTGTTTTGTCAAGCAGATGCTTTCTCTGTTAGCCTGATCAAATCGGCCTTGGATTATTTTGCAAAGGTTTTTGGGTTGGTGGCGTGCTGTCGTAGGTACCCAGAATTAATACCTAAAAATACACGTAGTAGTGTAAGTCAGGGTCTATCCCACGAAGAGTGTCTAGTTGAATTTGCTGTTATGTGAACAAGGCTTGGGGGTTCTGTGTAAAACAGGAAACGTTCTTAGAAAAACCAAAAACAAAAAAAAAACAATTCAATTCGAAATCAATTAATATAACGAAACTTGGTCTCCGTCAACATCCACCATCGGAATCTTACAACTTATCATTGATGTGAAGATAATCAATTCACACATTGAATATTCACCGTTGGAACTAATTTCCTATCTCTCCTTAATTGTAATTAATCAGGAAACAAGCGATCTTAATTAATCTTACCCCTAAACAACCCTAGACAAGCGCTCAAGATTTAATCTAGTGGCAACCTTAAGAATTAGAGAGATCGATGAAGCTAAACAACACAAACACAAGCGGTTGTATTTAATTTAGTTGAATGTTTTTCGTAAGGTTATTAATTCCTGACGCAGCAAATTACTAACCCTAATTGCTTCGCAAGTTGGAGGGATCAAACAATTACGGATTTGATATCTAACTTAGCAGTAGATTGCGACAATTAATAAACTAGTAGGCCTCCCTAGTAATTAAACGAAACAATCATAAAATTAGGCATAGAAAAACATCCAATACTCAAACACGAAAATTGAACACAAAGAAAAATATATTAGATCTCACAGTTTATCGATTCCGAGGCTTCCGTTTACTTCGACCAAGTTATCAAAATCAGCCTCTCATGGCCATCCCCGGATTACATAGGAAAAGTTCAGAGAAGACCAGAGAGAGGCGTGTGTCCACCAAAACCTAATCTGATCTCCCTTCCCAAAAATCTAATTCAATTTTAGAATTCGAATCCCACACAATCTCCTAAAAGAAATATTCTCCTATCCTAAAATAACATTAATCCTAATTTAATTCTAATTGGAAATAAAATAAAATAGAGTCCTAATAAAATAGGAAAGTGATGTGTCCAGCTGTAACTCGTGTGCCACATGTCTTCAAATCTTCCAATAATAAATTGCCTCTTGGACTTGCATTACAAGGTAGAATGTTCCAGAACATCGGCAGTGCAGATGCGTCAACTTCAAGTCCAATTACAACCTTGATGCAAGCAATTATCTCTCCAAACTCAAAACATAAAAGTTGTAGATATATTTCTTAGCGTTCTATATCATTTTTAATCATCTCAATCAGAGCTCAGATGAGAGAGTTATTCCCAAAATACGAAACAATGTCAAAACTGTCCGAATTCGCTTAATTAGTTCCATTTTGCAATTAACGCTCCCATTTGCTTCCTAAGTTAAAATAGAATAAAAATCAGTACATTTTAGGCAGAAAATAGGTACAAAATACTAGGCATTAAGGGGGGTAAATATGATATTTTGCATTCTCATCAGTTGGTGACTAATGTAGAGAAAAGCCAGTTGTTTCTTTCTGGAGTTACAAATGAGGATCAGATTGGGTTACAGTCTATCATGGGTTTCCATTTGGGCCAGTTACCGGTTAGATATCTAGGGGTTCCTCTTATCTCTACCCGTCTTCTACATTTTTATTGTAGGCCTCTATTAGAGCAAATTTTATCTCGGATTAGGCTATAGATGTCGGCTTCTTTGACCTATGTAGGCCAAGTACAGTTGATCAAGTCAGTGCTTTTCTCTATATAGGTATATTGATCATCCATGTTTCTTTTGCTGGTAGCTACAATTAGACGGATTGAGAGTATTTTGGTCTCGTTTCTTTGCAAGGGTACTTCTTTGCCCTCTGTTGGTGCCAAGGTTGCATGGTCTTCTGTTTGCTACCCATTGAGAGAGGGTGGTTTGGGGATTAAGAGGATCCAAGATTGGAATAGAGCAACTATTCTTAAACATGTTTGGAGACTACTTAATGATAGATCTTCTGTATGGTCTTCTTAAGTCTATTTGGTTCTCCTCTGTGGTTAGTCCTTTTGGCATATTCGAGTTACTTTTGGGGCTTTATGGGCTTGGAGGAAGATTTTACTTAGCAGGGTTTGGTACTGGGGTCTTATTGAGACTTGTATTGGTGATGGTAGGGATACCATGTTATGGCGAGATCACTAGCTACCGCAAGGACCTTTGTGTGACTTACTCCCTTTTAGAACTTTGACTTCCACTGGTTTGCCATATGATGCTCAGGTTTCAGACATTATTGGAGATGGTTTGTGGGATTTTCCTTTGGGCAGTGCATACCTTCAGCATATCTGGGACTCCATTACAGTGCAGCCTTCAGCGAGTCATCCTAACCATCTTGTGTAGGAAGGCCACCTGTCTGGATGTTTCTCTACTGATTTAGCCTGGAATGTATTGCGAGACAAATGGGATGTGAACTCGATTCATCATCTCTTGTGGTTTCCAAGGTATATTCTATGCCACTCTTTCTTTCTCTAGCTCACATCTCTTAGTCGGCTTCACACCATGGATTGGCTCATCTCTCATGGTGTCATTACGTCCTCCCTGTGTGTTTTATGTAGTTCAGCTACAAGGATCCATGACCATTTGTTTTTCAGCTATGACTTCTCAAGTTATGTTTGGTGGGAGGTCACTACGAGGATGCTCTTTACATAGCCTACTCTTTCTTGGCTCCCTTTGCTCCAGTGGGCTAGCTTGCATCTTAGACGCAAAGGTGACTTCAGCCACCTTCTTTCTTGGTTGGTCCTTTCAGTCACAATTTATTTCCTATGGTTTGAACGGAATAATCGCGTGTTTCGTCAACATTGTAGCTCTTGCAAAAATACTATTTTAGCTATTTGTGATCTAGTCCGGGCCAAGATTTTGGGTTTAGCACCTAAGTATGAGATAATGATGATGATGATGATGTGTGAGAAGTTAAAGCTCATAAACAATCGCTACTATAAATGAAATAATCTGATCTTAGACTCTGTGTGGCTTTATGTGCCTTTGCAACATTTGGAATCCCTGTGCATGTAATG
>JAPEIT010000032.1:0-167383 GCA_026229545.1 Pistacia atlantica
GCATGACCACCCAATATCACTACTAAAGATTCAACCTCACCAATACAATCTCGTATTCGGTTCATCTATTTGTATGCGACGCATGTGTGTGTATGCATGTGTGTACGTGCATGCGTGCATGTGCGTGCATGTGCGTGCATGAGTGCATGTGCGTGTGCATGTGCATGTGTGCGTCTGTATGTGTGTGTGTGCTGTGCTTGTGCTTGTGTGCACAGACGTGTGTGTGTGTATATGTGCGCGTGTGCTTGTGCTTGTGTGCGCAGACGTACGTACGTGTGTGTGTGTGTGTGTGTGTGTGTGTGTGTGTGTGTGTGTGTGTGTGTGTGTGTGGGGGGGGGGGGGTGGGGAGGATAGGTCTTCGGTTTGTGAACCGAATGTAATTTTTAGTCTTTGATTTGAAATAATTTTACGATTGTTGAATGAAAAGTTACAAATAGCTATTTTATGTGCCATTTTATTACATTTTCAATAATTGGATTGTGATTTATCAATGACTATAAATTAGTGTCTCAAATTAAGTTATATATATTAGGCTATCCTATTAGGTAGAGGAAGTCTCTCATTTATAAGCCCAACACCTCCCTAAAACGCTTTTAATGTGGTCCTTTATAAGCTCGAGACCTTCCCAATGCACTTTCAATGGGTTACCTTTAGAAGGGAACATCGTAGCGTTGACGTCTTCTATTCTGCTCTGATACCACTTGTTACGACCTTATTGGGATTGCACAACCTTAGAGCTTAAACTATAGTGATTGGCTCTAAGTAAGCTTGAGAACACACACACAAAGAACATAATATTTAATGTGGTAAGACATAACCTGCCTACATCCATGGATGAGAAAAATCCACTATATTTTCATGAACAAGACATACAAGAGTACATAACACCATAATATCCAATACCCCGTGTACTCACATCCTCTCGTAACCTTGAATTAGTTCTCACTCTTATATATATAGGTAGTATATGTGATATTCTATTTCTAATAGAATTCATATTTCAATTTCTAATAGGACCCTCCTAATTACATTCCTAATATGATTCACATTCTTATAACAATTGTATTCCTTATTAAATTAACTTCCCAATGAAATAACAATTTTACAAGAAAACAATTAGGAAAATGAGCCACTTATCCCAATAATCTCCACCTTGCCGCTCTTGTCACGACGTTGCGAAATAAGGTCATGACACTCTAGCTTCTACACCCATTTGTATGCACGTCCTCATGCATATTATTCTTGCAAATGCCCGCAAGACAGTCATCAAAGTTTTTAGTTTGTGGCACTACTTGATGGCTTAAGGGACGCCAGTTACCTTTAGGCGTGACTCCGCATCATGTCAACCCATTACGACACCTTGGAAGATACATGCTTCTGCCTATGGCACACGATACCACTACTCACTTCCATGCTACACTATTGTCAATGCCCACATGTTGCACGCCCAACATGTGTCTCACACATGCTTCTTCGACGTCTCAAGTTGCCTGCTCTCAGTATCACTTGTTATACATCACTATGTCAACTTTCCACTCTCACAGTGTTTAACATGCATCTTAGGGACCCCATCATTTTCTACACAAGCTTACAAGAGACATCTTTGGCCAAGGTTGTTTAGAAGGGAACACCACAGTGTCGATGCCTTCTTTCTTGCTCTTATACCAACTGTCACGACCTTATTTGGATCGCGTTGTAATACTCTGTATTTTTACGGAATTTTATCAAATTTTAGTTTTTGATTTTTAGGGGTAAAGTATAACAAATTGAAACTTTTATAGGGGTGTAGTGCAATAGATGAAACGAGGGGCTGAGAAAATTTGCCAAATATTTTGATGAACGGTGTTCGCTCAAAATAAGTGGGGGACAAGAAGAGAAAGAAAAAGGGAAGAGAACAGAAAAGAAGGAAAAAGGACAACAAGAAGAGAAACAAAAATGGGAGAGAAAAGAAAAGAAAATAGAAGGAGAAGAGAAGAGAAGGAAAAGAAGAAGGGAGTTCGGCCGAGAGGAAGAGTGGGAGAAAGAAAGAAGAAGACTTAGCGAGGTGGGTGGATCAAACTGAATCTTCCCCTAAAAGCTTAAATCTCTATTTTGCATGTTAAGTTATGATTTTTAATTTAATGTTCTGATGAAATTTGAGAAAATTGTGAAGTTGTTTAAAATTGTCTTTTCTTTATGCTTCGGTTCGACTTTAGAAGTGTGGGGTTTGTGTTCTGAGTGAGATGTTTTCCATGTTTTGGCTGAGTTGAGCTTTAGTTTGGGGAAAGTTGTTATCTAAAAAATGCTTGTTATTTGTCTTTATTTTGATGGGTTTATTTTGGTTCTCTTTCTTATATATATGGAGTTAAATTGGTATGTATATATAAGTATTTATATATCTTGTTAAATTCTTATGTACGTAGTTGGAACAGCACACGACCAGTCAGATCCGACCGGTTGTGCGTCGATTTGACCGTTTTTTGTCAGATCTATCATGGACTTAGCTGAAAATGGCCAGATCTACGGCCAGAGATCTGGTTGTTGACGGCTAGATTCTGGCTGAGATCTGGTCGAAAATATCTCTAATCATAGATCTGGTCGGAAATGACCATATCGATGCATGATCGGTCAAATCCAACCAGTTGTGCACCATTCCGACGACAGTTGACTGTCTTCCGGTGATGGTGGCTGGCTATCTTCTTAGGTGGTTGGGATGCTTTAGTTAATTTTTAAATTTTGATTGTAGGATTATTTCGCTAAATTAAAAAATGTAGGGGTTAAAACAATAATCTTAAATATTTTCAAAAAATGTATCAAATAACTATTTTATTTTAAAAATATATATCAAACAACTATTTAGCATTTTATCAAACTCTGAGTTACCTTTCAAATATTTTATCATTTTCATAATATGATCTAAATCGATTTAATTCAACTCAACTCAACTTAAAATACTTTTTCAGAATAACATTTTTCAGATAATGTATCGAACACCCATTCTGTTTTGAGTGGGAAATAAGAATTGGTTAATTAAAGAATGGAAAGCTTGCTTGTTGGGTGAAATTTTTGGGCGTTGGTCTGCTGTGGTTGTCTTTATGGAACTGGAAAGAATGGGTGAGAGACAAATGTTTGGCTTGTTTATAAATTCCCAAGTTGACTCCTTTGTTGGTGGAATTGTTATAATAAAGAAAGTTCTTTTATTTATATATGTATTTTAATATGTTTATGGACTCCATGAATTGATGGATATTGAAGGATATAAGACTTGCGATTTAGATTTAATTAAATTGGTGTTTGGGTTCGATAGAAGTAATTGGGTCCAATGGTGTTTGGATTTAATTGAAATAATCGTCCTTAATGGTGTTTGGATTTAAGTAAATGGACTTAACGGTGTTTGGTTAATTAAAATAGTTGGGTTGTTGAGTTTTATGGTTTAAAAGGGCCGGCTGTTTTATCGAGGCCCAGTTGATTGTTGTGTTATTCGGTTTTGTTTATTAATTGGTAGGCTTAATTGAATTGGTGGATTTATATTGATGGGCTAACTGAGTGAAGGGGTTTTAATTGTTAAGTGGACTGACTTATTATTGATTAGGCTCAAAATTATGTTGATATGGTTTTTTGGTCTTATTCTATAATGGGCTGATCTATAAGTAATGTGGCCCAGATTGTATGATTGGGGTTTTCTTTAAATGCTTTCATTTGCGAACATCGTTTTCCTTTATGTGAATTCTTCCTGTTTGGGGAGTTTGCATAGTGAATAAAGTTTATGTTTGTTCTTATAGATGTTATTATTATTATTCCAAATGGTTTTTTGAATGACAATGATAAGAAGATTATTATTTATAATTGGTGGAGTTTTAGGTGTTCGTTGTTGAGTTAGTACTAGACCTAGCAAAACGGTGTGGGCTAGATACGGTTCGGGTCCAAATGGGTACGGATCCAATGGGTTGATCTAAAAAGGCCCAAAATATTGGATCCACATCCTACCAACCCCACAATTTTTACAGTTTTAATATTTTACAGTTACACCACCACAATCAAATACTCCAAATTCAATACACTCAACCAATCTTCAAAAGTTTCATATAGCAGCACTACCAAAGTAATGCCCCTTTCTAACTTATTTCAACCTGTATTTCAGCTTTCATTTTTTAAATATTCATAATTATGATTTATGTCATTTAATCACTGAGATTGTTTCATAGAGATAAATGAAATAAAAGTGATGTATTTAGTGACATCTCAACAATTATTAAAAGTAAAAAATTGATCTGAAAAATATTTTCAGGTTTAAATATGGAAGAATTAGTCCACACTACTCACTAAGTAACTATATGATTGTTTTGTGTAAATAAACTTGGAAATATAACATAAACCTTAAAAATAAAATACCAGAAAATTGAGAAAAAAAAAACAGTTCTAAGTCATCATTTCTATGCATTCTTGAATACCAGTATGTTATTTAGTCTACATTAAAAAAATAAATAATAATAAAATTGTAATATCAACATACATTGAAATTATTATGTTCAAATAATAAAAGCATGAATGTTGCATGATATCTCAACGAATACTTGCTTCCTTCACAGTTGATGAAGTTTATACTATTGTGCTAAATTAATTGATAATTATTAATATTACTTCTTGAAAAATCTTAGATACAATAAAGGTGCCATTATATGTCCAGTAATCTACTCACCCCTTCACTATATTCTACTAACTCACTATACTATACAACATTAATTAACAAAATGTAAATATAGACACCATCACTTAAGCTCAACTGCCCTTAAACTACTTTTCTCACATCCACAACAAACAGTAACACATAGAGATAGTGGGAATAAAATTCAATCAAACCAAAATTACAACTTAAAAGTAGTTGATAATACATTGAAAACAAACAAATTTCAGAAGAACAAAAACAAAGCATAAGGAGCTCCAACTAGTTAATTAAATAAGAATGATACAAATAATGGTTGTCTAATAATATATGGATTATTATTTTAAGGGGTTGTTGATCTTGTTCTCTCTCACATATTATTAGACAACCATTATTTGTATCATTCTTATTTAATTAACAAAATATTTTCGTACTATTAAACTTGCATTCAAAGTTCGAGTATAACACAATATTATTTCAATTTTTTTTTTTTTTTTCAGCTCTCTCAAAAATAAATTATTGGTTTTGGCCCTAAACATGACAAGTTAACAGCATTATGAGAGGATTAAGGTATAACTACTCTAGTAAACATGACAAGTCTCCAGTACTTGAAGCTTGAAAACATAATTCATTGTTTGATTTTGTTTTATAAAATAAGATTTTGGAAAGTAATGTTCTAAAATTTTGTCATTGTTGGAGCTTATTTCTTTTATTAATTTTTTTCCTATAGGTTTGTAAATTCATATACAAAATTGCCTAAGTCATTGTCCGGTCAATTTCTTTTTTTAATTTATTTATATTTAATTTCGTTGTTCATTTAGATTGTCTTAAGAGTTCATTTAGATTGGATAGATAAAGAAGATAAAAATTATAGCTTATAAATGATGTGATAATTAAAACTTTTTTGGTCTGCTACTAAACATAAATCCTTATCACCATTTATATAATACAATGCAGAGGAATTGTCAATGGATCCTGCGACAATTATTGAAGTTATAAAGTGGATAGCTCCTCCCAGTTGTAGATACTGGAAGTATCATAGAAAGTTTAATGAATTCTTGAGTACTCTGGAAAGAGAGACAGGATCTTAGTATCCGCATGGAAACTATACAACAAAGATTGAATGGGGAGCTTCGTTATCATAAAGTAACAAACAAAGAAGTGGAAAGTTGGTTGAGAAAAGCAGAAAAGATCTTCGAGGAGACAAAGAGAATTGAAAATAAATTCAAAAAAGGCAACTATTTTTTGCGTGGTTGGCGAGGAAAACTTGTTGATGAAAAGATCCAAGAAGTGAAAAGAGTTTATGATAAAGGTCTTTTTCCTGCTGGTTTGGTAATTGATGCTCCTGATGACATTGGACTGCCACTACCAACATCAGAAATGGTAGGTGAATATAGTGTAAAAGAAAAAATTTTGAAACTCTTGATGGGTGATGTGGTATGCAAGATAGGTGTTTGTGGGATGGGAGGGGTTGGTAAAACAACCATCATGAAGCACATTCATAATCAGCTCTTGGAAGAAAGAAGCCAGTCATTGACTGCTGTGATGATTTGAGAAGGGTAAGCGATATTTCTTCTTTAAAAGATGCAACTGGCTGGAGGGAATGCTGGATTCATTCGTGCAAACAGATAGAGTGCTTCTATTATTTGTCCTCTTACACAAGTGCACTTCAGACCCTTCAGCGTGTAGATCTTTGGCATTTGAACAATTTAATTGCAATTCTTGGAGAAGAAATAGACGGAGCTAAATCCACATTACCACACCTGGAATCTTCTCTTGTCTTAAAACTGTTCAGATAATCAGTTGTCCAAAATTGAAGAGACTGTTCCCGCCTAAGTTGCTGCAGTATTCGACTATTATTCTTTTATAGAAGGAAGAAGGGGAAAAGCGGTAGGAATTGGTGGATTGACAAACTTTGGAGACTCCATTAAGATACCGACTGACATTCGGAGGCTAGGCATTGCAGGCTGTGATGCTTTGGGAAGGGTAAGCGATATTTCTTCTTTAAAAGATGCAACTGACCTGAGGACCTGCTGGATTTATTCGTGCAAACAGATGGAGTGCTTCCATTATTTGTCCTCTTACACAACTGCACTTCAGACCCTTGAGTATCTGTTTCTCGAGTATTTGGATAATTTAATTGCAATACTGGGAGAAGAAATAGACGGAGCTGAATCCACATTACCAACACCAATAACACCTGGAATCTTCTCCTGTCTTAAAATTGTTTTGATAGAGAGTTGTCCAAAATTGAAGAGACTGTTCCCGCCGAAGTTGCTGCGAAACCTACAAAACTTGGAAGAAATTGAAGTTTGGAATTGCTCAGGACTTGTGGAAATAGTAGAAGCATCAAGTGATGAAGAAGAAGAAGAAAAGGAAGCAAGTAAGAATTCTACCAAACTCCCTCTTCCAAATTTAGGATCTATCGCTTTGCAATTTCTACCGGAATTAAGGAGCTTCTGTAAGAGTTGTTACGCAATCCATTGTGATTCCCTTAGAAGCATTTATATAGAGGGATGTCCAAAGCTGAAGACGATCTCTCCCTTTGTTCCGCAACCTGACAATGGGCAGCCATTTCCTCCCGCCTCCCTTGAAAGTCTTGCAGTTTAACCAAAAGAATGCTGGAATTCACTGGAATGGGACCATCCCAACACGAAGAATGTCCTGGAACGCTTCCTTGAGTAGTAAAGTTAAAATAAGTTGATTACAATGATTAAGTTTTTATTTTCTCTCTTTATAACAATGATTTAAATGGGTTTTTTGAGACTTTGCTTATTCATCTCTTCTTCATTGAATTTATAAAATTTACATTAATGGTTCATTGTTTAATGAGACAATAAGTTTAAAATGAATTAAGTTTAAATGGACTCACTCAATAAAAACTTCGTCTTAACATTTTTACTGTTCATCAATGAACAAAGGACAATTAAGAGCAATTTATGAAAAGTCTTTAGAAGTGTAAGAATTTCTGCAAGATTACTTTTGAACAACTTTGGTTTACTTACCGAATTAATGTTTATTGTGGCTATTTGTAATTCACAGAGAAATTGCGGCCATTATTCTAGACAGTGTCACGAACACTTAAAAAGTAAGTTTTCTTTCACTTTCCCTTTGTATCTCTTATTTATTTTTTATTTTTTTTGTTCTTCATAATCTGATGCTTATTTTATTTTTCTTATTTAAATTTTCCCAGGCCGGGCTAGCTGGCTAGTTATTCCTTGCGCAAAGTTTTTTTCTTCTATATTTATTACCATCTTTTGTAACGTAAAGTTTGTTTATCGATGTGTTTTCTTTAATTCACTGTACCATGAAGAAACAAGTATGTGTGTTTTCCTTAATTCATTGAACTATGAAGAAGCAAATATGTGAAGGTTCTACCATTGAAAGTGTTTGGAGTCAGAATGCAATAGCAAAAGATGGTCAAACGAATACAAACAACATTTAATCTAACAACACAGCTTGCACCAAGAAAATCAATACAAATTACAACAAAAATCAAGTAAAAAAAACAAAAAAACAAAAAATGGAATGGAAGATGAAACTTAATTTTGTAAGAGAAGAGAACATATCAACTCTTATTTGGAAAACAAGGCGATCTTTACCTTGAATTAGCTTTGCGGATCGAATCACGTCCCTTGTTTTTACCTGTGACAAAATTTCTCTCCCTATTGCCGTGTATCTGTGTATCAAAATTGGACACAAGACAAACGTAAATATTCTTCCATACCAAAAAATTGAAATAATAAAACTTGTGGCATTTTATGTAAACATATTAAAGGTTAAAGATGTTACCCAAAAACTGAAAATTGTCCTTCATTAAAAGATAGCCACCCTAAACCAGCCTACAAAAGAAGACAATATAAGTCATAACTTGGATGGATGGAAATCCACCCTAAACCAGCCTGCAGAAGAAGTAAATAACGATAAAAGTCATAACTTGCATAGATGGAAATCCAAGAGCATGGAGAAAAAGAAGGATAATGATAAGACATATTGTATGATACAACTAATAAAATTAAGCTTCTATTCACCAATTTCTTTCTACAGTAACAAAATATATATAAAAGTAAAATAAAAAGAGTTGGGTTCTAATACTGGTTTTAACAAAGAGCTGCAATCACTCACATTTCTTTTATAATATATATAGAAGAAAAACTGATGTGGCTCTAAGTACTCCTCAGAGACTTCACTATGTGCCATAGCAACGGCTTCATAAACTGATAGTGGAAGTCTGGAAGACCTGGCAATTCCCCATCCTTTCAAGAAAAAAATAATAGATTGAGAATAGTTAATTTGGAAAAGATATTAAGCAAATTCTAGCTATAATAGATGATGCACCTACACACTTAAGGTTGTTTTGTACAAGGGTTTAAACTGCCCAGATGGCTTTATTTCCAAAGTAACAGTATCACCACTGTTCTTATCAAGACCGCTGTCCGTCAGAACGGCTTGTTCAATGCAACTGAGTCTTGTCCCGTCATATGCTCCATCAATCACCTGAAAATTTTTCAAATAGCTTTGCCTATTCTATCAATAGAGAATGTATAGTCCAATAATTTTAAGCTTTCCATTCAAGGAAAAGAACAATAAAAATTCAAAAAAAACATTATTTTTTAACCATTGTATTAGCAGGACTATCAGAATTCCATGGAAAAGTTCAGCACATTAGAAGAAATACATTAATTAATCCTCAACAAAAGGATCCAAGTCAATCACAAAGCTTTTTTTTTTTTTTGAGAATTTGATTACTTACCTAGTTATAATTACATGTAAGTTTATGGAGAAGGTAAAGGAAGAAATGAAATGACGCGCCAACAAATTTCATTTTCTTTCACTGTTTTTGAGCAATTTGTATTCTTTGAAAATTTGGTCTTGTGTAGTTAATGAGTCAAAGCATTTTATCCATTGTTTAGTGAGATCAACTGCAATTGTAAATTTCCTCTATATTCATTATTATGATTCACTGTTTAATTATAACAAGGACAAAAATAGAACGTATAGAATAAAGGATGGAAAATCAAGATTACATGATTCATGTACAAAGAGCATAATGAGGCTAAGGTGAGGTTCAGCTACCTTAACAGTTTTGCGATATTCCCCATATTGGATAAATTCCCGTTTGATCTTATTTAAAAACTCGTTTAGATAAGTCCACCCATGATGAAGAGTAATGATAAGACATATTGTATGATACAACTAATAAAATTAGGCTTCTATTCACCAATTTCTTTCTACAGTAACAAAATATATATAAAAGTAAAATAAAAAGAGTTGGGTTCTAATACTGGTTTTAACAAAGAGCTGCAATCACTCACATTTCTTTTATAATATATATAGAAGAAAAACTGATGTGGCTCTAAGTACTCCTCAGAGACTTCACTATGTGCCATAGCAACGGCTTCATAAACTGATAGTGGAAGTCTGGAAGACCTGGCAATTCCCCATCCTTTCAAGAAAAAAATAATAGATTGAGAATAGTTAATTTGGAAAAGATATTAAGCAAATTCTAGCTATAATAGATGATGCACCTACACACTTAAGGTTGTTTTGTACAAGGGTTTAAACTGCCCAGATGGCTTTATTTCCAAAGTAACAGTATCACCACTGTTCTTATCAAGACCGCTGTCCGTCAGAACGGCTTGTTCAATGCAACTGAGTCTTGTCCCGTCATATGCTCCATCAATCACCTGAAAATTTTTCAAATAGCTTTGCCTATTCTATCAATAGAGAATGTATAGTCCAATAATTCTAAGCTTTCCATTCAAGGAAAAGAACAATAAAAATTCAAAAAAACATTATTTTTTAACCATTGTATTAGCAGGACTATCAGAATTCCATGGAAAAGTTCAGCACATTAGAAGAAATACATTAATTAATCCTCAACAAAAGGATCCAAGTCAATAACAAAGCTTTTTTTTTTTTTTTTGAGAATTTGATTACTTACCTAGTTATAATTACATGTAAGTTTATGGAGAAGGTAAAGGAAGAAATGAAATGACGTGCCAACAAATTTCATTTTCTTTCACTGTTTTTGAGCAATTTGTATTCTTTGAAAATTTGGTCTTGTGTAGTTAATGAGTCAAAGCATTTTATCCATTGTTTAGTGAGATCAACTGCAATTGTAAATTTCCTCTATATTCATTATTATGATTCACTGTTTAATTATAACAAGGACAAAAATAGAACGTATAGAATAAAGGATGGAAAATCAAGATTACATGATTCATGTACAAAGAGCATAATGAGGCTAAGGTGAGGTTCAACTACCTTAACAGTTTTGCGATATTCCCCATATTGGATAAATTCCCGTTTGATCTTATTTAAAAACTCGTTTAGATAAGTCCACCCATGATGAAGGGACGTGAGAAGTGGAAACTGCCAAAGGCGGTTTCTCACGAACTGCTCCCATATAAAAAGAAAGTTTTTCTTTTTAGAATTTGTTACTCACTGTCACTCTTAAAAACACAAAGGAAAAATATGCTCTCTCTCTCTAGAATTTGGAAAAGAGAAATACACTTTGTGGTTTTCCTCCAGATTAACTTTATTGCTTTAGAGATAAGGAAAAGGGGTATTTATGCTATGTAAATTCATTGTAGTTCATTTATATACAAATGTGATTGCAATGGTGACTATGATCTTGGGATTACTTTAGGATATATGTTATTCTATGTTATTTTCAACATTGGTATCAGAGCCATGGTTCATATTGTTTTAAATTCATACTGTTATGTTAAAGCATGTTACTGGTTTGTCAAAAGTAGTTCTGAATTTTTCAAATTTTGTACGTAAAAAGTTGTTTTTTTGGTAATGATAATTAGACTATGAGATTCCTTATGAAATTATGAAGGAAATTTTCTTTGAATCATAAAAAATGGAGTTAAAATGACTAAGATATGCCTTTTTGAAGTTTCGGGTTTCGTATGAGTTGATTTCCGGGTCGGGTACCCAGTTACAGACCTGGACAGAGGTTGAAGACGACAAGGACTGACATGTCGTTTTTCCTGTTTTACTTCCTTTTTTAAAAAAAAATTCAAAAAAGCATGGTTGGAGAGACTTGAACCCACGTCTCCATGGTTATGAAGCCCAATTCCCTAACCACTGGGCTATTTTTTGTTTTGTGTTAACTATATTCACAAACCCAATATATTCCTATCCGGCCCAACCCATAACCAAAATAAAAATGGGTCAAGTTGACCCATGGACCCGACCCATATGACCAAACGGGTTAGTCAAACTCGGTAATTAGTCAAACCCGACCCATAAGATCAAACGGGTTAATCACCAGTCAACGCCTGACCCGTAAGACCAAACGAGTCAGTCAAACCTGGTAAACACCCGACCCATAAAGTCAAACAAGTCAACGGGTTAAACTCGGGTCGGAATTGACCTGGTTGAATGTGGAAACGGGTCGACCCAACCCGAATTTGTGTGGGGCACGTGACACGCGCGTGGAGTACCCTGCCAGCGGGTGGGGGCGCGTGGAAGCTCCTGTCGACGCGTGGCCGTTTCTAGGCGGTGCATGAAGGCGTGTGATGTATTCTAAATTTTTTTCTTTTGCTGTAAGAAATAAAAATGAATACTTGGTATGTTGTTATGAGTCTAATTTTTGTTATTAAACCATAAACACTTATATATATTATTTATCAAATATAGTCAACATTTATTTGATAAATAAATAGTTTTTTTTTTTTGTATTTGTTACAGAAAAAATGTTACGTTATAGACGTGCAATGGTTGCTAGAACACCCCCTCAAAGGGAAAGGGTTATGAACATGATTAGAACTTTACAAACTCACACATTGATTTTAAGAGACACAGAGGATGAGTTGGTGTAACTCGTAAATCATTTCATTCATGTGAATGAAAAGATTCAGCAAATTGTCTGAATAGGGGGATTAAAGGAAGATGAGTCGAAATACCAAGTTCTAATAGAGACTCTTGGTTACCCTAATCTCGTTGGTCTCCTTGATATGGTTTGGACCAAGCTGAAAGTTCATAACTTTAAAGATGACAATAAAAATTATAGACGTTTAGTCAACAACTATATCGAGGAGTACATAAATTGGGGTGCAAAAAAGACAGATGGTGCATCTATAGGAGTCTCCACTCGTAAAAGACATCACAAAAAACTGAGAGTTCCCCTGCCTAGGGTTAATTACAAGTTAGATAAAGACCTTAGGATAAAGATTATCAGATCCTTCCCAGTTTTAGGAATGTGGCAGTACACTTAATTTTTTTTGTTTTTTAGTTTTGGAATTTGTTTCTTTTAATTTTATTACATGTTGAATTCTATTTACATAATGGAATTAGTTTTATTTATTTATTTTTTTAATTAAAATTTTATGTGAATTTATGTTGATTTATATTTATATAATTGTGTCTAAATATAATTTAGAATTGCAATTAATTATATCTATGATAATTGGAAATTGGAATTTTGGATGATGATTGTTGACATTGTTAACTTTTGATTCCAAATCTAATATACAATTATTATTGGTATAATTAATTAAATGTATATGTATGTTCCGAGCATTGAATAACATGCATTATCCAACGTGTAATTTTTTTAGAAATGGCATCTGCATCTAAGAACATTGTCGCCGAACTTAATAAAGGAGAAAAATTTAACGGCAACAATTATGAGATATGGAGCATGAAAATCCAATATGTTTTAGAAGAACAAGAGGTTCTTGAAGCTCTTACAAGAGCCTGAAGAAGGAGTCACGGCTTAACATAGACGAGACCGTGCAGCTTATGACATATGGAAGAAGAAGAATTCCACTTCTCGCATTACTTTGTTGAGCAGCATGGACAATGATCTCATGAAAAAGTACCGGGATTATGAATTAGCAAAGGACATGTGGTTCACACTTGCTATAAAGTTTGGCGGTACATCCATTACCAAACTCCGGTCACTCACTATCAAGTTTGACACATATAAAAAGAAGCCTGAACATACTATGAGAGTACATTTACGGCATTTGTCAAACATGATAAGTGAGTTGAGAGATGCAGGTCATGTCTTAACTGATGAACAACAGGTTCAAGCTGTCATAAGATCATTGCCTCAACATTGTGAACATATGAAAATACACCTTACCCACAATGAGGGCATCAGAAATTTAGAAGATGCCATACGCCATTTGGAATTGGAAGAAGATCGCCTTAATGCGAGTAAGGCAAATACTGATGTGTATATGGCTGGTTCCAGTTCACATGGTGGGAAGGGATTTAAACGTAAATTCCAAGGTGGATCCCAAAGAAAAGGCAATACTGATAAGGCTCAAGGGAAGAAGAGAAAGTTCTTCAAACACGAAAAAGGAAAGCATCCTGCCAGGAAGAAAAATATGGCAAAGGTGAAATGCTATAATTGTGGTAACAAGGGACATTTTGCTCGCGATTGTAGCGAGCCGAAGAAGGTAAATTACTTGCTTGCACAAGTAAGTTATATAAATGTTTCCAGTTCTGTTTTTCTAACTGAATCTCATCCTTTGTGGACTGTAGATTCAGCAGCAACAGACCACATAGTAAAAGACAGGAGTGCTTTCGTGGAGTTTTGACGAATACCACGGGAAACAAAATGGATATATGTAGGTAACAATTCAAAAGTGGAAGTTAAAGGGATCGGCACATGCAAATTGATCATGCGTGGAGGTCGAATCCTATACCTACATGACGTGTTATATGCACCCGATATTCGTCGAAATTTGATTTCCGTGTTGGAACTTGTTAAACTTGGTTTTAATTTAAATTTTTCCAGTACTGGTGTCCATTTATTTTTGGACACAACATACTATGGTTGTGGTTATTTTTCTGATGGTTTTATAGTACTTGATGTTGCTTATAATAATAGTAATGTTTGTTTTTCCTTTATTATATCTTCTAATAATGATGATGTGAATGTATGGCATGCAAGGCTTGGCCATATTGGCCAACAACGAATGAATATACTAGCAAGAGAATGCTTGTTAGGATCCTTAACAAAAGTAGACTTGACTACTTGTGAACATTGCCTAGTTGGAAAAACAGCAAGAAAACCATTTGGAAAAGCGATAAGAGCTGAAGTTCCATTGCAACTAATTCATTCTAACATATGTGGTCCAATGAATGTGAGGGCTAGACATGGGGCTGTTTATTTCATCACATTTATAGATGATTTCACTCGCTATGGTTATGTTTTCTTGATTTCTCAAAAATCAGAAGTTTTAGAATGCTTTCGGAAGTTTAAAAACTTAATTGAGAATCAATTAGATAAAAAGATAAAAGTTCTACGAACCGATCGAGGACGTGAATATTTATCTGATCAGTTCAGAAATTTTTGTGATGAAATGGGAATAGAATGTCAATTAACTATTCTTAGAACTCCGTAACAAAATAGTGTTGCAGAACGAAGAAACAGAACCCTACTTGAGATGGTGAGGTCTATGATGGCACAAGCAAACTTGCTCATCACCTTTTGGGGTGATGCCTTATTGACTGCCACATATATCCTCAATTGAGTACCATCCAAATCTATTACTACTACACCATATGAGTTATGGACAAATCGGAAACCCAATTTGAGTCTCCTAAAACCATGGGGATTTGCTGCCTATGTTCACGATCCTTCCCATAAATATGGAAAATTAGGTCTAAGGGGGAAGAAATGTATCTTCATAAGATATTAAGAACATTCAAAGGGATACGTCTTCATAGGAGAATAAGAAAGTGGTGGCATCACTGAGTTTGAATCACGAGATGTCACATTCTTAGAAACCAATTTTCCTAAGAAGGGCGGGATAGGTAAAGACTTGTTTCTTTATGAAACACAAGACCAAGACAATTCTGTTGCCGACAATTAGTTGGTTATACTACATCCCAGTGGGAGCAATATGGAAGTTGATGAATCAGTTTCGGATCCTCCATCATTGCCTATTGACGATCCAACTCTAATAGCTAGTCCAAGTGGGAGTAACACCAATCAATCTCCAATACGTCGATCAAACAGGAAACAAGTTCCACGTCAACGATTTGAGATTGAGGGAGAAGTTTTTCTAGTTACTCCACAAGATGACGAAGAGCCAAGGAATGTAAATGAGGCTCTCAATTGCCCTTCTAAGGAAAAATGGATGAAAGCAATGGAAGAAGAATTGGAGTCTATGAAATCAAACCAAGTATGGGAATTGGTTGATTTACCGAAAGGACGCAAAGCCATTGGGAACAAATGGGTTCTCAAAATCAAGCGTAAAGCTGATGGCAGTATTGAAAGATACAAAGCTCGCTTAGTCGCGAAGGGGTATACACAACAAGAAGGAATAGATTATGAAGAAACTTTTTCACTTGTTGTGCGGTTTACCTCGATCCGACTTATTCTAGCTATAGTTGCTAGCATGGATCTTGAATTGCATCAAATGGATGTAAAGACTGCTTTTCTCAATGGAGAATTGCAAGAAGAAATCTATATGGATCAACCAATAGATTTTATTAGAGAAGGTCAAGAACACAAAGTGTGTAGACTTTTAAAGTCAATTTATGGCTCAAGTAGTCCTCAAGACAGTGGTATATTCGATTTCATAATGCGATAATGTCGTATGATTTCAAAATGATAAATGAAGATCATTGTGTATATACAAAGAGATCCAATAACAAAATTGTTATATTATCATTATATGTTGATGATATACTTATAGCTGGAAATGATAAGGGATTTGTCAATGAAATCAAAGGATGGTTATCATCTCATTTTGAGATGAAAGATATGGGTGAAGCTGCATATATTCTTGGAGTCAAGATTTCAAGAGATCGCTCAAGAAAATTAGTATCTCTTTCACAAGAACCATACATTAAGAAAATTCTTGAACGATTTCATATGCAAGATTGTAAACCCATAGACAACCCTATCGCAAAAGGCGAGACTTTAAGTCGTAAAATGTGTCCGAAGACTCCACAAGAAAAGGAACAAATGAAGAATGTTCCTTATACAAGTGCTATTGGAAGTCTCATGCACGCCATGATGTGCATTAGAGCTGACATCTGTTATGCCATTGGGTTGGTAAGTAGATACTAGTCCGACCCAGGACAAGCACATTGGAAAGCAGAGAAGAGAATCTTAAGATATCTAAAAGGGACAGCTGATTACTCATTATGTTATCAAGGAAATGATTTACACTTGAGAGACTACACTGATGCTGATTGGGGATGAGATTTAGATGAAAGGAAATCTAATTCTAGATATGTTTTCTTACTAAATGGTGGGGCCATATCTTGGAGCAGTAAGAAACAATCATGCATAGCCATATCTACAATAGAGGCTGAGTTTGTAGCATTTTCAGCTGTAGTGCAAGAAGCCGTTTGGTTAAGACGGTTCATGAATCATCTGGGAATAATTAATGTTGCTATTGAACCAGTAAGAATAAACTGTGATAGCCAAGCAGCAATAGCATACACTAAGGATCCCAAATATCATGGTAAAACGAAACACATAGATATCAAATATAATTTTGTGCAAGACTTGGTGGCACAAAAGGAGGTGAACATGAAGTACATATCTACGCATGACATGGTTGCGGATCCATTCACAAAGCCTATACTAAGAGATACTTTCAATAGACATGTTAGATCTCTAGGCTTACGTAGGTGTTGAATGTACTTATACTTTGAGATTTCCCAAAATTGTTCACATTTGTCTTTTCAATATTAAATAACAATATTGTCAATGCTCAATTTAGATTATTATGGAACATACATGAAGAAGTATATATAATATTTACATAACTAATATGTGTATATATATATATATACATATTAGTTATGTAAATATTATATATATGTGTATTTTGAAAAGCATGTCGGACAGCTAAAAGAGTGGCCTTCTCACATAGGCAATCGCCTCCATTACTTCGTGGCAATGGAGATGAGACGATTTTAAGCTTATTATCTAGGTGATAATAGAGAGCCAAGCTTAAAATGTTTAACATCACCTAGAAAATAGAATTAAAATAATGTCATAATGAAATGTGACCACAAGTGATAAATGATCACTTTATCTGTCTAATTGCCAGATTAGAGTTCTGATGAATTAAAAGTATGTAAAGTGAACTCAAGTTAGACATTAGGTATGTCTGAACTAAAATCTGTACAACATTTACAAGAAAAGAGACACGCATTCCATGGGAAAGGAGGAAATGCTGTAGCATGTGATTCATACCACATGTGCAAAACATTGACCAAAGGGGTAATGAAAGTCAAAATCTCAACTTTAACATTGTGTGAGACCCTAAGTTTTTTTTAAAGAATAAAATCTCATAGAATACCCTTATTACTCTATTCTGTTTCTTGAAAACTTCATTTAATGATTGCTATCTTAGAGTGTTACCAAAGGATTAAGATAAATTCAATCTGTTGGGACATTTCTAGAAAAGCAAGTTAAATAAAAGTTGTAAGAATCGAGAAAAGAGGAAGATTACGATTTTGAATTATCACACTATAATCACGTGTATTCATTGGTTGACCAATTATGTTTTACTTTTATGTAAAGATAGAACATAATTATGAATACAACGGATATTTTTTTTGTAAATGAGATTGTTAGAAAAATGTGATAAGTAATCTACGGTATTGCATACAACATACAACCTGAGTTTCACAATTCGAGAAGTTATATATTCCTAACAGATATATGACTAACGTGCTCTCGAAGTATGCATGGTCACACGACATATTTACTAAGGTATGAACCTTAAAGAAGCATAGAGAGAGATAGTCCCATCATGTGTGAGTGGGAGATATTAGATAAGTTCCCGTTTGATCTTATTTAAAAACTCGTTTAGATAAGTCCACCCATGATGAAGGGACGTGAGAAGTGGAAACTGCCAAAGGCAACTTCTCACGAATCACTCCCATATAAAAAGAAAGTTTTTCTTTTTAGAATTTGTTGCTCACTGTCACTCTTAAAAACACAAAGGAAAAATACGCTCTCTCTCTCTAAAATTTGGAAAACAGAAATACACTTCGTGGTTTTCCTCCAGATTAACTTTATTGCTTCAGAGATAAGGAAAAGAGGTATTTATGCTATGTAAATTCATTGTAGTTCATTTATATACAAATGTGATTGCAATGGTGACTATGATCTTAGGATTACTTTAGGATATATGTTATTCTATGTTATTTCCAACACCCCACAACCACCACCACCACCACCACCACCACCACCCACCCCGCGGCTAGTGGTGCTGAATTTGCATCTAGAACAACTTGAGTCCTGAATCCCTTTATTAGCCAAACTTTATATTATATCTAATAACATTCATATAACTACATACAAGTGCGGCCCATTTACAGTGATAAGAGATTGGTCTGGTGATTGTGTTTAGCTATCACTCGAGATGATCTTGATGGTAGAAGAAAGAGTCAAAGTGTGATAAGAGAATAGTAATCAAGATATTGGCCCTGTAGGTAACCATTACCATGATATCAAAGTGTTGTTGTCAGAATTCAAAAGAATGAAAATTATCCATTCGAAATCATGATATCTGATGTACAAAAGCAGAATAGAACCGAGCGGAAATGTACTAAAATAAAGTGAACAACATAAAAAAAAAAATTATGGCATGAATGAAGAGAAGAGTCTAAGGTTTCAGAAGTAAATGAAATTAACAAGATAATACTTCTAATTATGTGTGGTTTCTGAGAAAACAATACCAACGGAGAAAACTTTTCTAATTCAAATAGCAATCTGCATTAGTAGGAAATTTGCAACAAAAACAACAAAGTGGTGAATCCACAGGACAATCTAAAAGGAGAAATTCCGGAACTAAAATTGAAACACAAAAAATTAGTAATATCCCTCGGTCAAAAATCTTCTGAATTGCATTAGACTGGGAAGTCTCTATTATCACCACTCCTTTATTTGAAATTCCTTCTCATCTTTAATAAGTTGTTTTGAAAAATAAATGAATACCTTTAAAGCTTTCTTCACATTACCCTCTGTTATGCCTAAAACGTCAAGGCTGACATGGACTCTTGTCAGCAAGAACCAATCAGAATTCAGGGAGGATTTGTGTCGTCTAGACGTTGCCACATCGCGTAATGACGGAAGAGTATGGTTCTCGTCAGTGCAGCAAGTGAATGCCAGGCTTCTGAGTGGCTAGGAATCGTCTACCTGCCCAAGCCCTATGCAATTTAAGGATATCTCTCATGCAGACAACCAATGGGAAGCGGGTTAGGAATTGTACCCCACTTGCCGGACTGCAGGCTCATGATTATTACCTTGAATCCTCCCACTATAAATAGAGGGTTCCTCTCTCATTTATGGGATTGGCTTATCTTAGTCTTAAACAGCATATTCTCTCTAGATTGTAACTCAGCCCGCTATATGCGACCTGATTGTAGCCATCTATTAATACAATTACAGTGGACGTAGGAATCGCTTTTGAGCATCCGAACCACTTTAAAAACCATCTTTTATTTATTCTCTTGCTACATATTTCTATATCATGTGTAACTTCTAAGCCCGCTTAGCATTTTGCATGTGTGAGTCGTTGGTGTCAAAATCAAGCATCAACAGTTTGGCGCTAGAAGGAGAGCCTGATTTAGTATTTGCTTTTCATCAGAAACCTCTGACCAATCGGTCCTAACTATCAACAAATGGCTTGTGTTTTCAAAACTAAGCGAATCGACCTTGACAATGAGGAAATCCCCCTAGTATAGGATGACACTTCTCCTGAAGTGTGGCCAGTCCAACAGAGTATCATGGCAGATATTCCTTCAAGCTCACGGCTTAACCCAGCCGTAATGAGTTATCTAGAGAGGTTCAATAATACTCTCCAAATAGTTAGCTAAAGGTTGGACTGTTTGGATCAGGCTGTGCCACCAGAGTCCAATAAAGCGGTGCCATTGCCAAAAACGCCTGTAGGTCACCCAAAAGCGTGGAAAAGGGCAAAAGCTTATACCGCGCGCACTATTATGCGCAAAAGTAAGGGAAAACAAGTGGCGAGGAGTGTATCGAAGGGCTCTAAGGGACCAACGAACACTGATCATGCAACGGGCATAATACCCATGGCATTGCTACTCGGCGACATGTCGCAGCATGAATCATCTCATGCCATGTCGCATGGGTACTCCCACAAAAGTGCAAGGTAGGGAGATTCCCAATATCGTCGAAATGATGACCTTGACCGTCATCATGCGGGAAACCCTCGTCATCCGCGGGTTGATTTGGACCACCGCAGAGATCGAAAAAAACTCCTCAAGTCATTCAATGTCTTCACATGGCCCCAGCCAGCCTGTGTCAATTTTCGCCGAAGCTTCCGGCTGATTTGAGGAAGAGCCCAATTTGCGGTCTTTCCTCAACCACAACCATGAGGGTCGAACCCACGTTGTAGAAAGTGATCTCTAGGAAGCTCCGCTATCTCAGATTGAGGAAGTACAACGAGTTTTGGATTAGCTTAAAGCTCAGCAAAATGAGCATGGGAAGGTCGCAGAGGTTTTCTCCAATATTTTTAGTTGCTCCTCTCCCATCGAGATTTAGAATGCCTGACATGTAGGCATTCGATTGGAATTCAGATCCGCAGGATCACCTTTACGAGTTCAACGATCTCATGGAACTCCACCAAGTCTTCGACTTGGCCAAATCAGCTTAGCGATAACCCTAACAGCGCCCATGCCAAGCGTTGGTTAGGTTCAGCTCCCAGTGGGATCAATTAGCTCTTGACATCAAATGAGCTCATCATTCCTTAGACACTTCTAGGCAAACAAGAAGTTCTCGATGTTGTTGAGCTACCTGAGCAATATACGACAAGAGAGGGATGAATCCCTTCAGTCTTATATAGACATATTCCACAGGGAACTCCACTGTAATACCCCGTACTTTTTTTATGGAGTTTTTTTAAATTTTATTTTGTGACTCTGGGGGTAAAGTGTAATAATTTAAAAGTTTTAGGGAGTATAAGGCAATAGTCGAAATAAGTGAGGACTAAATTAAAATTTTCTAGATATTTTGATGAACAGTGACCATTCAATGAAATGAAAAATGGGGAAGAAGAAGAAGAAAAGAAAAAGAGAGGAAAAGATAGAAGGAAAAGGAGAGAAAGAAAAGAGAGAAAAGAGAGAGAAGAAGAAGAGAGGGAAAGGAAGAAGAAAAGAAAGAAGGGAGAGGAAGATGGAACCAATAATAGAGAGAGAGGAGAGAAGAGAACGACGGAAGTGAGGTTATTTCCAAACAAAAATGGGTTAAAGATAAGATTTTTGATGTAGGGTTTACTGTACAGAAATCTGACCATCTAGAACTCCAAAATTTTTTTGTATGTTTTGGGTTTTTATTTGAAGCTGAATTTTGGATATGTTGTTTTAGACTTCTTGAGGAGTGTTTAGAAATTTATTTCCCTCAAAAACTCGAAGGATTGAATTTTATATGGATTTTTGAAGTTGCCTTGTGAATTCTGGAATTTTTGTTTTCTGCAGAACATGTATTTTTGGACAATGATTTCATGCATCTATTCTTATCCAAATTGAGTGATTTTAAATTCTGGTGAATCCTAGCCTATGAGATCCAGAGGGTCGGGAAGGGTCGTGTCAAATTGGTATCAGAGCAAAGGTTTTAGATTCTTCGGATATTTTTATGATGCATACATAAAGTTTTTATGAAATAAAGTTTAATTGGATGAGCATGAGTCGATGTGGCCAACCTCACACGATACTTGTGGTAAAATTAATAGTTCCCCAAACATGAGGAAGGGGAAATGAGCCTAGTGATGAAGTGGTAGAGAGATTTGTAGCATCACTCAGAATTGTGATTTTAGGCATTAGTCGTAATAGTTAATGGGGAAAGATTTGGATGGGACCATCAAATGGTCTTAGAAAATTTGCAAGTGGGCAAGAATAGTTGAAATTTATTATGTGCCACAGGAGAAATTATAAATGTAAGGTATGGGTTCGACTGGTATAGGTGTATTGTCTTGATAACTTAGGTAGAAGGAATAGTAAGGGGTTAGCCAAAATTTTGATTTGAAGTGTGATGGAGATTTTAATAGCATGTATCATGTATTTCACTTGCGAGGAAGTGTATGTTCTTGAAGCCTTGTGAGTTACTTCTGCTTGTGGTACAACCTTTCTAGTATTATATGGTTCAACCTTGTTGTAGAAGGTGCGACTAATGTATGATACGTGTTGGTATGTTATTGAGTTTGGAGTATCTTAGTGTGATATTGAGTTGAGACGTTACAATGTGTTATGTGGAATTAAATCAACTCCTTTTTCCAAACTTGGTTGAACATTGGTAATGTTGAGTTTGTGAAATTTTGTGCCTTAATCAACAAGTTTTATAGAAATCAGCATAAGCATTATGTTTTAGAGACTGATAATTGAGGGTGATTAGTAATGTGACTATCCATGTGGTTGAATGTGTAACATATGATTTGCTATGTTTTGATTGATATGAATATGAACGCTTCCTAATTGGAGATTGGGCAAACATGAACTTGGAAGTGTAATGTTGGTACACGGTATTAACATTGTGTTGGATTAGTTTGAATGAATATCTAGATTGCTTGTGGGGTGAGAGGATGTCATGGGTAAGTGTAATGAACTTGGTTGGTGCAATAGAAACATCCAGCCAATCGGTGGGATTGATTTGCTTGATTTGAAGATTGGAAATGTATTGTGTTTAATTAAAAGATCAAGATTTAAACACCACAACAAAAAAGGCTTTTAGCTATGATTTCAAAATTCGTCGCCAAAGGTAACTATTAGCGACGAAACATAAAATTGGTTGCTAATAGTTTCATGGACTTTCTAATCCTGGCGGGAAGCAAATTGGCGACAGACTTAGCGATGACATAATTCGTCACATAATGTTTTTTACGACGAAAATACAAATAGCGATGCCCAAATTTTTTCGTGACGTAACCATATGTCGCTGTGGATACTTTTAGAGACAAAAATAATAGAAAACGTAGCCAAAAGTATTTAGCAATGCAAATGCACGGTGCCATAAAATGTATTTGGCGACGAAAATATAGAAAGAGACACCAACGGAGTTTAGCTACGCGACAAAAGGCCCATCGTAACACCTTTTTGGCGACGAAACTATAAAAAATGACGCAAAATCCATTTGGCTACACAACAAAAAGTTTGTCGAGAAACATTTTTGGCGACACAAATATAAAAAATGACGCAAAATCCATCTGGCTATGCAACAAATAGTTCGTCAGAAAACATTTTAGGCGACGCAAATATAAAAAACAACGCCAAAAACGTATTGCAACGCAATCTATGTTTCGTCATGAAAATGTTTTGGTGTCGATTTTCTTAAAATCGTTGCCATTAGTATGTTAGAATTTAATTTTATATTTATATGACAATAACTGAAAGTGTAAAACCAATCAGTAATAAAAGAAATCAAAATTAAAAGCAGAGTCAATATAAAAAATAATGTCGTAGAAGTTTGACTCTTGAATAACAATAATAAATATTATTAATTGTCAATATCATCTTCAACTTATACATCTTCACTCTCATTGGAAAAAATTTCATCACTCATCTCGTTTTCACTATCATCATTTATGAAAGTGATATCATCATCACTAGCTTTACTACTTGGCTCCACAAATTGAACAACCTCTGGTTCCACATCCACACTACAAAGTTCTCCTTGTTCATTAACTTCGGCATCAATATGAAAACCAGGCCGATGTGTATTCCGGTTTTCAGAGAGAACCGGACCATTAAAGGTACTAGGTTCTGGTTCGATTGGTCTGACCAACAGGTACGGTTCAGTTCTTTAAACAGTGGATGCAGGTATTCACATCATAAGAATGTGATACATGTAAAACTCAAGGGCATGGTCTATCACAAGACAACATTATCTATTTGTGGTTACAGTATTTTAATTGTATATATATACACTAGGGTAGGAAAAATTACCCACTATTTATTTTACATTAAGTAAAATTATTACTTTAGGATTACTCGAGGACATGCTACTAATTAAAATGAAACTAGCAATTACTTTAGGATTACCTAGTGTATATAAAAAACAAAAAAAAAATTTGCCTAAAACTTTTCCCACCCATTTTTTGCCACCAATTTTTCATTCACAATTCCCATAGTTTTTTCCTTAAAACTTATTCTTACCCCCTATTTCACTCATTTTTGCAAACCCTCATAGTCGACCTATTTCCAGCATTGAACAAAAAAGTTCTCGTTTCTACGACTCCTGTTTAGTAGACGACGACTAGCGCAGTGACTCTGTGCCAATTCCGATGGAGTTTGTTAACTTCGGTGAGTTCTTCTTGAGGTGTATCCCTAACACCCAAATATAGGGGTGCTCAGAAAAATGTAGAAACCAATCCAAACCGGGAATTGAAGTGGTTTTCTGGTTATCCGGAAAACTGGTTCGGTTTTGATCGATAGAAATAGAGAAAACCAAATTTCTGATTTTATTAAAAAAAAGGTAAACAATTTTTCGTTAAAATTAAAAAAGAAAAAATTTTAATTCAAAAGATTATAAATCTAAAATTAAAGAGAATCTCAAAAACCCAAACCCGGTTTCCAAAAAAAAAAAAAAAAAAAAAATTTCCCCAAATGGAAAAATGTTTGAACCCTTAAGGGGGCGTTTGGTTCAGGAATGTTAGATTACTGGGAATATTGAATTACTGGAAAGATAGATTACCTTGAAAGATTACTGGGAATATTGAATTACTGGAAAGATAGATTACCTTGAAAGATTACTGGGAATCTTTAGAAAAATATGTTTGGTTAGTTGATGGGTATGTTATATTAATATGTTTGGTTATGGGGAATAAATTGGTGGGTATGCTATTTAAATTACTAAATTGTCCCCCTTTTAAATATTAATATAAAATTATTTTTATTATTAATTTTTGAATAACTCTTTTAACCCCCAATATTTCAGATTTAGCTAAAACACCCCCGCTTATATAAAACTTTAATTTATGACGAAATCACCCCCACCACCGCGAACCACCGCGAACCACCGCCGGATGTGGCCGTGAGTACGTCACCGTGACCAAGAGGCTCCGCTATAGCCGTTTTTGGCCATATTGATGGCCGAAAACCGCCATATCGGGCCAGATCTGGCCGGAAATGGCCAGATCTATTCTGGCAATTTCCGCCGCGATCGATTCTGGCCGCCAATAACGGCATGATCGGGCCGTAACGGCCGATCCCTTGATCTCGGCCCGATATGGCCGTTTCGCCATCAATATGGCCGAAAACGGCCGACAGTCTCCGAGCCCCTCCCTGCCCCAGAATTTTCAAGTGTTTTTAGGGCTCCGGCGATTTTCCGGTGGTGGTCCGCGGTGGTTGACCCGCTGTCGGCGGTGGTGGCTGGGTGGCTGTCGTGGTGGCTTGGTGATCTGTAAATTATTTTAAATATAAGGGCATTATTGTCCAAAATTTTAATTACAAAGGGTAAAATTGAAATATGATATTAATGTAAATTTGTTTTAAAGTAAGGGTATTATTGTCCAAAATTTTTATTAATAAGGGATAAAATTGTAACAAAAAAAGATAACCCTGGTAATCTCAGAAAACCTAAGAAAATGGAGGTAATCAGATTACCTCTTATATTACCAATAGTAACCACTATTGGTATTTAAAGATTACTGGCATCTTATATTACTTGACAACCAAACGTGGTAATCAAGTAATATAGGATGACATTACCCCAGTAATACTACTTAACCCCGAACCAAACATTACCTTAGAAGTAAAAAAAGTTAAAACAAATTACTAGCTCCTAAAATCTACAGTCCTCGTCACTTTGGCATCCAAAAATGAAAATCCCCAAACCACAAAACCCTACTGCCGACGACGCCATTGCAGATCCACTTCTCCGGCCGCTACTTCTTCTCCAACCGCCCTAAACCTCCTACTTCTCCTCTTGGGCAATTACGTGACCTTCTATATCGCGTCGTATTGAAAAAAGGAGCTGATTGAACTCAAGAATCGCTTGAAGCACTTATTCACAATTAAAGAAGTTAATGATAATCGAGATGTTGCTGATGATTATTACCACCGATTCTTGGTAAATGAATGGTTAAATTTACTAATTTTTTACTTACCTGCAACTTCTATTCAACATACATGAATTTCTTATTTATTTTCACAGGAAGATATTGAGATTATGCATTCACTTGGAGTAAATGCGTACCGGTTCTCAATTTCATGGTTAGAATTTTACCAAGTATGTTCTTAGTAGCAATTAATTGAATGTTAATGTAGTGGGATTAATATTCAACTACTTGATGATAATGTTCCCGATGTAATGTATGAGATTTGGTGAAGTTAATCCAAGTGGAATCATGTTTTATAATAATATTATAGACCATCTCTTACTCAGAGGTAATATCCTTTTCAATGAATCTATTACTCAAGCACTAGTGTTTTTTTTTACAATATTCTTGAAGATGACGAATATGAATTGGTTAGGGCAGGAATTGAGCCGTTTGTGACCATATTCCATTTTGACTTACCACGAGAACTAGAAGATAGATATGGGTCTTGGCTCACCTCTAATTCATTTAACTCGTTCACACTCTATAAGCTTTTCTGCTTTCCCTCGAAAAATGCTCGACTCTATTTTCAATAGGTTCCGAATATATGCCTAGTAACTAAGTTCTACCATTCTCTAAAGGGGTTTCTTCAGACTTTTGCTTTTAAGATTGCAATACCTGGTTGCTCTAAGATCCCTTAATCCTTTTCTTGTTCATTTAGTTATGATGAATAAGTTTTGTTGGTACAGTATGTGATTTCAGTGTTCTTGCAGGGAAGATTTCGTACATTTTGCCAAAATATGCTTTGAGAATTTTGGTGATTGAGTTAAGAGTTGGCAACCATCAATGAGCCGAACCTGTTAAGTGAAATGGGATATGTTAGGGGATGGTACCCTCCTCCACTCTGTCAAAGACACCATTGGGAAATTGTTCTCTGGCGGGCTTCGATGTAGAGCCCCTCATTGTTATGCACAACATGTTATTGTCACATGCCAAGGTCATAATATACCGTGAGCAGTGTTTTAGGTAATAGAATGAGCTTGAATACTAAATTGTGAAGTGCTTATATGGCATGAAGAAGGGACATCAAATGACAGTGCTACTTGGTCGGCTTGTTTGAAATCGTTGGAAATGTTGAGATGGCTGAGGTAATTTTGGTTTTTGAATTAATTTTTGTTTTTAATCTTTCAGATTTGTTTGTGATTGATTCTTTGTTAGATTAGTGTTAGTGAAAGAAACCGACTCTTAGATTTGTTTGGGGCAAGAAGATTGACCTTGATGATAAAAATTTGATTATGACTCGCTTATTGGTAAACTTGTTTTTAATTTTATTAATTACAATTTTTTAATTACTAATATATTGAATATTGTTTTTTTAGTAGACAAAGTTTGATATTGATTTGAATGATCCTTTAGTCCTTGAGTACCTTAATTAGCTTATGGGTAGGGTTTAGTTCGACAATTGTTTTTCACCAAACAAATAATTCAAAGGTTTGAAATATTTATTTTTTAATTATTTTTTATTTAATGTGTATATTGTAATTGTTATTTATTTGGTTTTTTTTTTTAATATTAATTGTCTTTTATTTGTTTATTTTTTTGAATATTAGGATCTTTCTTAAGGCCAGCTCTAAGGGGAGTTGCATTTATTCCATGACACTCATTTTAGCAGGAAAAGAAATACTTGGATAAATGATGAAGCCAAGGTTCGATATGTAAGTATTATGTAGTGTATTTCATTTTTTTTGTATAAAAGTTTATTGTATTTTTATATTATATTTATATTATAACCTAATACCTTTTAATTTTTTAATTTATAAAATTATATTGTTTTAATTTATACATTTGTGTGTATGTACATATATATTATTTTTGTAGGAACAAATCGTGGATTGGGTTCTGGTCCAAAACCACCTGCATCTTCTAAGACTTCAAGGCGAGCCAATCAAGAAGTTTTAGAGGAATTCACACACTTGTGTGGGGAGGTGCAAGAACTACGAGGCATAAGGGAAGAATTTTGCCAATATAGGCAAATGATGGAGAAAATGCAGCAGTTCATCTTAGTTAATATGGGTTCTTGTTCTGATGGCTCACAGACATTTCCGAGCCAATTTCTACTAGATCCTCCACCACCTGCAACAATTTGAGTTTTCAGTTGTTACTTTTTGTTGAATATTACAATTTAGTCAACTTTATATATTTTTAACTTTTTATTTGAAAACTAACATATATAGTTCTATAATATATTTGGTTTGATATATTTGTGTGATTTCATTTAATTACATTTACAAATTAATATTTATGCTTTTAGAATTAAATTTTAAAATGTCTTAGATAAATTAAATATTAATTACTTTAGGCGACAACTCATATTTTATCGCACTACATGTTAGGCAACAAAATGGCATATTTTGTCGTTATATACTTTAAGCGACGCACACAATTATGACGTTACTACTAACTTTATGCAACAACAATGCACATTTTGTCGCAGTATATCATAGGCGAGCAAAATTCACATTTCGTCGTGGTATACGTTAGACGACACAAACACACATCTCGTCGCGGTATAGTGTAGGCGACACAATAAAGAGTACATTGCCATTAACTTTAGGCGACGACAACTAATATTTCACCAGTAAATAGTTTTAGCGACGAAAATGGTATAGGTGACAATTTTTCGGTTTGTCGCCAGATTTAGCGACGAATTTTAACAAATCGTCGCCTAAAATAAAGCGCGACATATCTACTGCGACGATCGTGGCAACGATTTTCTTCCGTTGCTAAATGTATACCGCAACGATTTCAATTCGTTGCTAAAGGCCCTTTTTGTTATAGTGAAATTAGAGGAAGAAAATTTTGTCACTCAGGAAATGTCTTGAGAGGGATGTGGACATTAATTTGAAACTAATGGAGGATAGTTATCATGGATATGCATACAAGAGTAAGTTGGATATGGTGATATTTCTAGAATCATTTGTGGGAATCAGATCTCCTCAATAGAACATGCAACCTGTAGAAATAAAGAAAAATGATGAGTTTGGAACTTGTCTAAGAGCCATATGAAGGTTATTAAGAAAGGTGTTGGAATAACATTTCCACCATGCAGGGACTAAAATATAGGGTTTGACCATAAGACTGATTCAAAATTTAATGACAGAGATGTTGGGGTTTTGGAGGAAATTTAGTGAAAGATATTGTGGTTCATGTAGAGCATAAACAATTTGGTGGGAATTGTTTAGAATTATTTGGAAGTGGTTATGTATTCACAAAGGAAGACCCTGATTATTCACTAGGTTGCATCGGGAAGGGAAGGGTTATGGTGCACTCTTATGACATCCCCTCCCCAAAAAATTGTTATTAGATCCGAAAAAGAAAAAGGTTGCTTTCAACTTGTAATTGTGTTATTATTATTAGTGAAAACACTATTGCTACTGGTAGAAGCAAAGTAAGAAGTATGAGATGATGTTAGTTCATGAATATGCTTTCAAGAGAAAGAATGAAGCAAAGAGCTCTAGAAGGCCACTTAGCAAGAAAAAGTTATCATCGATGGAAGGAAAGGCATATAACTATGGTTCCATTAGTTATTTGGAATGAGGAAGTTTTCTTATGAATGATGGACAATAAAATCATTGGTCTGTTCCTGAAGTTGAAAGTTGGTGAATGAGCTTTCATATAGGATAGAGCTTTAATATTATTGGTTTCATTGCCTAATTCAGGGTGGTACTGATTATGTCAAGCATAAAAGAAAGGTCCATACTACGAGTATTGTAGCATCTAGGAGTTATGATGATGTTTGGATAATCTAAATGTAATGACTTATAGGGATCAAGGAAGGAATGTGACCGATTGAGGGAAAGAACAAGGAGATCAAAGGGCTTAAAGGAAGGAACCGTGCCTTGCTGACTAGCAAGTATTAACAGAGCCCTGTAAGAGTAATTTGTGCTGAGACAAAGGCCTCTAATTCTGCTAGGACCCTTGGAGTGTAAAATAGAGGATTCCCCCACCACTTAAGGTTCATTGCTCCTAAGAGTGTGTATTAGAATAAAGGTCGTAGAATTGGGTACACTAGAGTTGATGTTAGGTTGAATCTTTTATAAATGGTGTCTCAAAGATTCAATACATGAGCATGAGATGAGAATGAAATAAAAGCGGTTATGGAAATTTCTGATTTAAATGGTTGTAAAACCAAAAACCATAGGCCCCATGGTTTCCAAGTGTAAAAAGAGGGGGAGGATGTATTAAAGGTTTCTAAGCTAATGAGAGACCTAATCACAAGATGAAATCATATTAATTGAGTTAATAGAAGGAAGCGTTAATTTATGAAAATTTTATATGGCAAAAGAAGTTGTGGGAGTGCTATAAAGCAACATTGTACTTGAATGAAAAAAATGGATGATAACTTAAGTATCCTTCTTCCAGTAAGGCAATATATGTATTGATATTAAGGTTAATGAATGCGTTGGAGAACAGGGTATTAAGAGCAAGATGATATAAAGAGAGAGGAATATGATCTCAAGGAAATGAAGGCAAAATAGTGACTACGTGAAAGTATGCAAGAATATTTTAAATCGAATGATTTTGAAGGGTAGTTGCGTAACATGGGTGAGAGTATCATGGAATGAGCATACGATTAAAAGACTGATGAAGATGTAAAACTTATTAGAGGATCCAATATCTACATATTTTTCACATGAGTAAATTTCGAGGACAAAATTTCTTTAAGGGGGGAAGAATGTAATACCCTGTATCTTTTGTATGGAATTTTATTCTGTGATTTTGGAGGGTAAAGTGCAAGAATTTGAAAGTTTTGGAGGAGTATAGCGTAATAACTGAAACAAGTAGGGACTAAATTAAAATTTTCTAGATATTTTGATGAAGAGGGATCATTCAAAGAAAAGAAAAATGGAGAAGAAGAAAGAAAGAAAGGAAAGAGAGAGAAAAGAGAAAAGAAAAGAGAGAAAGAAAAGAGAGAAAACAGAGAGAAGAAGAAAAGAAAGAAAGGAGAGGAAGATGGAACCAATAATAGAGAGAGAGGAGAGACGAGAACGATGGAAGTGGCTAGAAAAGTGGCCGCCGACGAGCAAATTCCGATGATCGGAAAGAGCAAAGGGAGATTGAGCGAATGGGAGGTGAGTTAAGCTTGATATTTCCTCTTTTTGGTGATTTATGATTCATAACTCTCTTTGGATTGTTTTGTCTATGATTTGGTATAAATTCATGAAAACAAAACTAAAATAGGGAGATTGATTTTAATAATTTGGTGTGGGTAGAACATAGAGGTTATTTCTAAACAAAAATGGGTTAAAGATATGATTTTTGATGTAAGGGTTTACTGTATAGATATCTGACCATCTAGAACTCTGAAAATTTTTTGTATGTTTTGGGTTTTTTTTTTAAGTGAATTTTGGATGTTGTTTTAGACTTCTTGAGGAGTGTTTAGAAATTTACTTCCCTCAAAAACTCGAAGGATTGAATTTTATATGGATTTTTGAAGTTGCCTTGTGAATTCTGGAATTTTCGTTTTTTGCAGAACATGTATTTTTGGAAAATGATTTGATGCATCTATTCTTATCTAAATTGAGTGATTTTAAATTTGGTCAATCCTATATGTGTCTAGTTTAATTCTGAAGAGTTTCATGAGGTTTGGATTAAGGGCTGAATTGTTAGGAATTTTTCAATTCAGTAACCTCAATTCTGGAAACAGGGTACAGATTTGAATGAGTTGAAAGAAAATTGGGTTTTAAATAGTTATTTATACCGGAATGACTTGAGAAAATTATGGAAACAAATTATGTGTCTGTAGAACGCCCTGTTAAAATTATGGCTTAAAATGATGAATAGAAGTTTTAAGAAAAATCCGAGAGCGACCAATGTTCAATTATGAGACAGTTTTGTTAAAGAAGTTATGTTAATCGAAGTGTCCAATCATTTTAATATTGAGGTGTTGCTTTATAGGGACTTATGTATGGAGGATTTATTGGATTTTGTATATAGGGAGGCAAGCGGGGGCATTATTAGAAGATTTCAATCAGTTTTCAGCTTAAGGGTCGAGCTTCAAACAGTGAGTGGAAAAATCTAGACCCTTAACTTTTATTTTAACAAAGTTATCTTTAAATGCTTATTTATACTTGTTTATTATTTTAAATTGCCTAATATGTTTGATTTCTTTATATAAATGAGCTTTATTGCAATGTTATTGTTGGAAATTGTTGATAGATATGAGAAGATGTAATTTTGATGCTTTTGGGCAACGGTTTGAAAAGAAATGAAAATGGGTTTAAATTGTTGGATTTGAAAACATTTGAGAACTTCCATTTATATTTTTACGTTACATGAGATGGTATGAATTTATTATATGCTCATGAGAAAAATGTTTTGAGAATAAGTATGAGATGATAGTGAGTTTCAAACCACCCTGTGTAGTATCCATCCCCATTATGATGTGGATTTGATTCTACACATGCGTATGATTTGATATTGCCGACCCCATGTGGGTCGAAGGCCTGAGTGAGGCAGATATTGCTACACATGATTTGATATTGCCAGCCCAAGTGGGTCGAAGGCCTGAGCGAGGTAGATATCGTTATACATGATTTGATTTTGCCAGCCCAAGTGGGTCGAAGGCCCGAGCGAGGCAGATATTGCTAAACATGATATGATTGTGCCGCCCGAGTGATGCTTGGTCTCACTGGGTTGAAGACTTGAGCGGTGACCGATTCCGCCTAGCAGGATGGATTTATTGGTTTAGCCTGCGCGATGTTTGATCTTGCCGGGTTAGACGGATTTACCCTTGGGTACTAGTTGGGTGAGAGTTTTCACATGTGATTGAGAGATGGTTTGGATATATAGAAGCTCGACTCTTAAGCCGAAAACTGATTGAAATCTTCTAATAATGCCCCTGCTTGCCTCCCTATATACAAAATCCAATAAATCCTCCATACAGAAGTCCCTATAAAGTAACAACTCAATATTAAAATCATTGGACACTTCATACACCAAAAGATTAACATAACTTCTTCTTTAACAAAACTGTCTCATAATCGAACATTGGTCGCTCTCAGATTTTTCTTAAAACTTCTATTCATCATTTTAAGCCATAATTTTAACAGGGCGTTCTACAGACACATAAGTTGTTTCTATAATTTTCTCAAGTCATTCCGGTATCAATAACTATTTAAAACCCAATTTTCTTTCAACTCATTCAAATCTGTACCCTGTTTCCAAAATTGGGGTTACTTACTTGAAAAATTCCTAACAATTCAGCCCTTAATCCAAACCTCATGAAACTCTTCAGAATTCAGTATACATGTATATCATTTATTTGAAATGGAAATTTATAAATCAAAATGTAATTGTATATGAAATGTTTTTAGAAATGATATGTGTAGAGAAACATGAGTATTGATTTGTTTACCATAATAGCTTTCAGAAAGAAGTTTTGCAATGAAAGATTTCAGCATTGCTATGAAAGATGGCTTATATCATAAAAGGTGTTTATGGAAACGAAATTTTATAAGCATGAATGTTCTCATTGGATATTGAAATGTTTTATTACACACTAACCCATTCCCCACTCACTGAGCATTTCTAGCTCACCCCTCGTTTTCAAATTTTTTTTCCTTTTCCCCCCACCAGGTCAAGAAGGAGATCGTGCAGAGGAGTGAATCCCACTCAAGGTTGGGCCACATGACTTTATTTTATCATATGTTTCATGGTTGTGTTTCATTTTCCGTTGCAAAGTTTATATTTCTTCATCATGTATTTATTTTATGTTTTGGATTGTAAAAGATATAGAAAAATCTGATACCATATGTTCATTTTGTAAAAGAAAATTCAGTTGCATTTGTTCATTTGCAAATGATGTTATATTTATTTGTGAGAAACAAAAAGGAGTGTTTACAAATGTTTTAGCTGGAAGAGTTTTATGATGTTTTAATTCATAAACAGGTTTTCATAGTTTTCCCACATGGCACGTCTCGGTCACCCGAGTCTCATGGGTGCGCCCGGAGCCTATGAGATCCGGAGGGTCAGGACGGGTCATGTCATCCACAAATTGGCTCATACTCCCAAGGAGTACGTTTGGACTCTTATTATCGCAGGGGTTCGCCTGCAGACCGACTTGGAAGGAATTACAATTCGAGGATGATGTTTTCCTCACTCGCTTCTACAACCTCACTGAGAAATACCTCCGAATTGAAAATTCTATGGCCGTTCTCAATCGCCACGACCTCAGTCCCTCGAGCATTGCTTTTGACGAGGGAGAGAATAGTAGAAGGGCTGATCGCAGATAGGCTAATGACGATCAGCAGAAAGGAAAGAAGTAACAATTTGAGCCCAAAAAATCTTATGCCCTAGTTTCTCGTCGTGATCACAACAAAAGTCAATACACTCATTTGAATGCTTCAATTTCGGCTATTCTAGATAAGTCAAAGGAGACTAGCCCACTTGAAGAGCCAGAGCCTATGAAGAATCCCCCCCAGCTAGAAAGAGCAAAAAATATTGCTAATATCATTGGGATAATGGGCATCACATCGATGAGTGTTAGGCTCTCAAGCAAGCAATCAAAGACCTCATCATGCAGGGGCACTTCAAAGAGTATGTCAATGTTGGGAAAAGGATCAAGAGGAACAAAGGAGAAAGCGTTGTGGTAACAAAAGTCTTTACTGTGTAGGGATCATCTTTAGAGGATCACACCTCGTGGGGAATTCTCGAAGTGCCTAGGAGAGGTATGCTCGGGAAGCTCGTCATGACCCTATGAGTGTAATGAGCATGGCACCACGACCCGCTAAGGTTCGCATGGAAGAGGAGATTACCTTCTCTGAGAAAGACGCGGTGCAATTGCATCACCTCTTTGAGGATGCACTCATCAACGCACCTGAAATAGGTCGGTGCGAAGTCCACATAATTTTGGTGGACAATGGAAGCGTTGTGAATATCCTGTTTCAGCGAGCTTTCGAGAAAATGCAATTAGACGAGACAGATCTAAAGCCTGCCTCTATCCCTTTCTATGGCTTTACTGGGGATCATCTGATTCCTAAAGGAACAATCTCACTCATGGTCACGTTGGGTGAAACCAACGAGATGACAAAATGAAAAAACATTTAGTGGTAGACTGTCTGTCCGCCTTCAATGGCATTTTGGGATGACCTTTACTGAGATATTTCAAGGTAGTCACCTCTATCTACCATCTAAAAATGAAGTTCCCCACCCCGACAGGAATCAGGGAAGTAAAAGGATCTCAACGCAAATCTCGCGACTACTATGGCGTGCAAGGGAAAAGGGAGGCTAATAGGCATCCCCGAGTAGGCTATGGCGATCAGCAAAATTGAGCCACAACCCGGCCCAGTAGAGGACAACATGGATCCTCACATCCAAGATTGCCCTTACAGTGGGCCAGTTAATGACTTATCTGAGGTGTCAGTCGATCAAAATGAGCTGACCCCAGTGTTAACAATTGGGAGTAATCTCAACCCCCAACTCGCAAGAACCTGACAAGCTTCCTCAAAGAGAATGTTGATGTTTTTGCATGGACTCATGCTGACATGATCAGGATTAGCCCGAATGTCATATGTCATGCGCTCAACATTGACAGAGCAATCAAGCCGGTTTGCCAAAAGAGAAGAGCCATGGACCATGAGCGCTATGCCGCCTTGAAAACTGAGGTAGACAAGCTCATTTTGAACGAGTCCATCTGAGAAAAATTTTACTTGAGTTGGGTTGCAAATTTGGTCTTGGTAAAGAAGCCCAATGGCAAATGGTGAACCTGTGTCGACTTCATCAATCTTAACAAAGTCTGTCCGAAGGACAATTTTCCCTTGTTAAGGATCGATCAGCTCATTGATGCCACCTCTGAGCACGAGTTGCTGAGCTTTATGGACACCTACTCGAGATATAATAAGATCCTGATGTACTCGGCAGACAAAGAGCATACTTTGTTCGTTACAAATCAGGGACTGTATTGTTACAAAGTCATGTCGGCCTAAAAAACGCTAGGGCAACTTACCAGCAGATGGTTAACCGTATGTTTTTCGAGCAGATCAAAAAGTCGATAGAAGTTTAAGTTGATGACATGCTGGTCAAGTCACATGTTGTTTAAAATCACATAGCGCATCTCACCAAGATGTTCGACATACTTCGAAGGTACATGATAAAGCTCAATCCTCTTAAATGCTCATTTAGAGTATTTTGGGGAAAGTTCTTGGGGTATATGGTTAACTAGAGGGGAACCAAAATCAACCCTGAGAAGATCCAAACTCTCATTGATTTGAAAAGCTTGACCAACCAAAAACAGTTTTAGAGTCTAAATGGAAGAATAGTGGCTCTCAGTCGCTTCATATCGAGAGCAACAGATCGTTGCTTGCCATTTTTTAATATACTCAGGGCCAATAAGAAGTTTGAGTGGACTATAGAGTGCGAGCAGACTTTTCAGAGTATAAAAGAACACCTCGGAAAGCCACATTTCCTGTCCAAGCCTCTTCCCAAGGAAATTCTACTCTTGTACTTGTCCGTCTCTCAGCATGCAGTCAACACAGCTCTCATTCGAGAAGAGGGTAGAGTTTAATGGCCAATGTATTACGCGAGCAAGCGACTGTTGGACCCCGAGATGCCGTATCTAGAAATGGAGCGATTAGCTTATGCTCTGCTGATCGCCTATAGAAAGTTGCGACCCTATTTCCATGCCCATACAATCTATGTTCTGACCAACTACCCATTCAGGCAAGTTCTTCAGAAGCTAGAAGCTTCAGGTAAGTTACTCAAATGGGCAATGGAACTGAGTCAGTTTGATTTGTATTACAGACCAAAAGCAACCATTAAAGGGTAGGTTGTTACCGATTTCATTTTGGAATTCTCATACTAGTCGAATCGGGAATTTGAGCAGCAAGCCAATGAAGTCATCCAGGAAACCGTTTAGAACTTATCGACTTGGAGCCTCTATGTTGATGGTTCCTTGAACAAGAAAAGAGCTAGGGCATGTCTTCTCTTTGAAAATCCCGAGGGGACTCGCATCCACAGAATTCTTTGATTTGGGTTCCAAGCTATGAACAACGAGGCTGAATATGAAGCATTGCTCGTTGGTATGCGATTAGCGAGAGAAATAGGATCAAGTATGATCAGTATTCACAATGATTCCTAGCTGGTTGTTAATAAGATCTTAGGAGAATATCAAGCCAAGGAAGAGAACATGATCAACTATCTGAAGAAAGCTGAGGCCGTACTCGAGCCTTTCAAGCACTTCACAATCAAGCAAATTCCAAGAGATAGTAACTCTATCGCGGACGCCTTGGCAAGAGTAGCCTCATCGTTAGACTCAGATGTGACAGAAAGCATTCCAATTAGGTACATAGAGATTCCTAGTATTAGCTCACCCGTGCAGACCGTAGCTACAACTGAGTCAATTTCCTAGATGACTCCAATCATTCAGTATCTCTAAGATGGGACTCTGCCCATTGACAAGACTGACGCAAAAATCCTATGCATCAGAGCTGCTTGTTACACGTTTGTCGAAGATCAGTTATACAAGCGAGGGTTTAGCACCCCTCTCTTTTGATGTGTAACTGATGAAAAAGCAGACTATGTTATGAGGGAGATACATGAATGGATCTGTAGTACTCACACTACCGCACAATCTCTTGCCAATAAAATTGTCCGCCAAGGGTACTATTGGCCTCTACTTCAAGAAGACACTTTCAATTTTGTGAAAAAGTGTGACAAGTGTCAGCGGTTTGCGAACATCCCACGAGCTTTTTCCCACCAATTCACGACAATGACCAGCCCTTTGCCATTCTCCATGTGAGGAATTGATCTTATTAGGCCCATGCCAGCTGAAAAGGGGAGCGTCAAGTATGTTGTGGTCACGGTAGATTACTTCACCAAATGGGCCGAGGCTGAGCCCTTGGTAGTGATCACTACCAAGAAGCTTAAAGATTTCGTCTTCAAGAATATAGTGTGCCACTACGGGATTCCTCATACACTCATCTCTGATAATGGGAAGCAGTTTGACAATGAGGAATTTAAGCAGGTTTGTGATGAGTTGGGGATTCATAAAAAGTTGGCCTCAGTCGCAAGACCGCAAGCCAATGGTCAAATTGAAGCTATCAATAAAACCATCAAGTACACTCTGAAGGCCAAGTTTGGCGCTGCCAAGGGTAATTGGGTCGCTGACCTCCCAGAAGTTCTATAGGCATATAGAACAACTCTGAGAACCTCTACTTTAGAAATACCCTTCTCGCTAGCATATGGCAGCGAGGCTATGATCCCAATGGAAGTAAGGACTGGTTCGCTTCGGAGAGACCTATTCAATAAAACAAACAATGAAACACTTATATGTGTAAGTTTGGACCTAGTTAAAGAACACCGCAACAGGGCTCGATTAAGGATAACATCCTACCAGCAGCGAAAAGGTTCTTCAACTATAAGGTCAGGAAAATAGACTTTCAGGTCGGTGACCTGGTTTTGAAAGAAGTCATTCTCGGTACAAGAGAATCGAGTGTGGGGGTATTGGGACCTAACTGGGAAAGTCCATACCACATTGCCAAGGTAATATGACCAGGAACATATCACCTCAAGAGACTTAATGGTTCCGAAGTACCACGAGGGAATGCTGATCATCTTTGCCCCTATTACCAGTAATTCTGAACTCACTCTTAGTTTTCCATTTCTTTTACTTGTAATTTTTTCCTTGTAACCTTTATGAATAAGATCGTTCTTCTTTGTCTTGAACAAATGTCTTGTATGATCTTGTTTGTTACAATGTTTTACAAGTTTCTTGTTCAGTTATGTAACATTAGTCTTGTGAAGTACTCGAAGTTATAAGTGCTATCACAAATGGATAAAAATACTTCTTTTATATATATGTAATTCGAATAAGTACAGTGGGCAGCCAAATAAGAGATAAGTAATAAAAAGAAAGAGTCAAAAGCAAAGCTGTGCAGAAGCAGAAGAAGCGATCACTAGTCTTCACCTTCAGGCTTTGCAGGCGCAAACTCTGTATCCCTCGGATGGTCGCTGACCATCCAACCAGTTGCTGGGTCCTCAGGGATGTATGCCTCCAGCTGATCATCCTCTGGAGGAGGCTCTTGTCCCTCTTCTTCCTTGGCATCATCAGCCTGGGCCATGGAAGTAAGGATGTCCTGATATTCAATCGGGAGGTTGGAGAGATCCATCCCTGAATTCCTTGGTCGCAAGCTGTAGATGGTGTATCACCTAGTCAGCAATCTTCATCTCGAGTTGAAGGTTTTGCCTCCTTGGGACAACTCGAGGTCCGTTTCTAGAGCTTTCTTCCGCCTCTTAGAATTTTCCCATAGTCGAGCTCTCTCTTCCTCCATCTTCATGGCTCGCTCAAAGTTTATCTTTAGCTTCTACTCTTTCTCGCCACACTCTTTGGTGAGTCTGGTCACTCTCCTTTGGAGCTTTTTGTTCTGCTCACCTCTCTTCTCGAGCTCAATCTTCTGGAATTCCACTGTGCGAAGGGCAAAGTTTCTCTCTATCAAGTACTGATTCACTTGGTTGTGAAACGCTTTTGCCTCTGTGTCCAAAGCCGTGAAGTCTTGTTTCAGCTTGGCATTCTCTTCCCTCAGCATGTGGAGCCCTCCAGCAGAGTCTAGATTGGTCTTCTGTTGGGCCATATGCAAGACAAGCAGGGACTCCGTGAGAAAAGAAAAAAGAGTTAACCTCCATTTTCTCGAAAATCATAAAAGGTAAGAAAATCAACTGATATTGGGAAGTCCTCGACAAATATGAGATGTTTTACCTGGCTTTGCAACTGAAGCACTATAGCCACCAGGTCCATGGGTCGGGAAGCCACAATCTCTTTAAAGGCCATAGCCAGTTGGCACTCCAACAGGGTATACACCATCAGTTGCAGGTGTCCTAGGAGTTGCCCCATGGAATCCAGCACAGGCGTGTCTGCCCCCAGAGGAACTGGCATCTTGTCGACCCATTGTTTGCCTGCTCTCCTTTGGGCAACCGCAGCCTCCCACTCTTCTTTGTGCGAGCTTTTGGGGACCACCAAAATGCCAAGTGCGCGCCTCGGGGTGACCCCTAAGCAAAAAGTCTAGTAAGGCTACGATCTCCCAGGCTGCACCCCTGAGCCCTTTGGCTTAGACTCCGATTCTTCCTCAGCCTACAGTTGCTTCCTTTTCTTAGTTTTCTGGCCCATGGTTTTTTGCTGAGTAGCATGAGCAGCCACAAGCCAACAAGCTTCCCCATGTCGCTTTGTGGGTGTTCGCACACCAATCTGTATCCCTCCTACAGGGATATCGCCAGGGATCGCCTCAGTTGGCTCGGTCGGGGTGACCCCGGAAAATACGAATCCTCTAGTCCTCGTTATCATCCGTGGAACCTTGGGTGGCATGGCCGTTGCGCGCTATGAAAGCATGTTAGTGAAAAGGTCACCATAGATAGAAGAAAGAGATTCTAAGTGTGAGGATACTTGCGAACTAAAGGTTCTAGAGACGATTCACGATTGAAAAAAAACTGTATTTTCTTAAGTTGGCAATAGTCACGAGTAGTCTCACGTTGCGACTTTGCTCGGGTAGATTACCGAATGCCACAATTCGGTTGAAATCTATCAGAGCCATCAATTTGGTTGTCTTATTTCCTGCAATGAGACAAAAAAGTTCGTTAAAAACAAAAACCGAAGGAAAAGGAATAGTTCGCAAATTGAATGAAAGGAAAACCTACTCGATTCCCTAAACTGGTAGACGCCATCATACTCAATAAAGAAGAATTTGATTTCATAAGCCCCGATGTTACTGGGGTAACCAAATATTCCTCCCTCGATCGAAGACCATTTTGAGAGGTAAAAAGAATTTTTATCCTTGTTCTTTTTCAAATACTAAGCGCATGTGAGCTTCAGCTCTATTAGCTCGCTAAGGCCATTTTCGCCACATGTGATATACATAGCAACAACTATCATATGCGCATTAGGCGTCAATTGCAATGGCGCGACCTCGAAGTGGTCGAGGATCGATCTAATGAAGGGGTGAAAAGTATCAATGCCCCACATTTAAAGATCGCCTCCGAGATCGCGACCATTCCCTCTCGGGGATTCCGAGCTGTATATGTCCTGTGCTGGTAGACATCCACGCTAAGTGCATACTGGTCCACTACCTTATGTATCTCATCCCATGTGGCACTGATAATGTCTCCAACATGAGACCCGTTAGGGCATCCGGCGCCTGCAAGCTTGTCCGCTCGGCTGCTCTAGTCGTTGAGGCATCCATTGCTTCTAAAGTTTGAAAAATGGGTGACACGTAGAGATAACTCAGTCTCCATACAGTGTTACGTACGATGGCATGGAAGAGTACAAGAAACCCTAATGTGCCTTCCCTAACCCCTAGAAAAACCCTAAAAACCTCTTTATAAAGACAAAAGCTCTTTTCTCACCACTGTCTGTAAAAACGCACAGTAAAAGCTTACCAGGCAGTTCATACCTATCATTATTGCAAAAGTCAAGCAACCAGCAAAATAATAAAAGAAAACGAAGGAGAAATCCTCCTTACCTCTTGGTTGTTGGGAATGAACTTCCTATCGTAACGGAGAGTGCGCATCAACTGGAAGAAGGGTGGACTAATTTCGTGAGAGTTTTTCTTTGAAAATATGAGTTTTGTGACAAACTTGAAGCGAGCCCGAGGTTTTATAGGGGGAAAAAATGACGATTGGCTTCCCTAGGCAAGCGACTTGGCTTCCCTAGGCAAGCGACGCTTGGGCGAGATACGTTTCTCACAATTGATTGCAACCACGTGTCGTTAATCCGTGAGAAGAAGTAACCTCCACACTTCATGAATGCCAATCGATGCTTCCCTCCATTGGAGCAACCAAGCATCAGCGCGGTTATCTCCACCACATTAAATGCGCCCTTATCTGCATTTAATACTCTGAAAGAGAATGTTTTTTCAGCATGGCTTGCATTTAATACGCAGGGCTGGCACTTATTGCCCAATAAACACATCTGTCCGAATAAAAATTATTTTATTGACCAGACTACCTGTGAAGCACAACTGATAACATTTGAAGAGGTTGTTCGAGTAAAACACTCTTCGCTGTGTATTGGTTTCAAGACGATGTGATTACTTGCTTTATGTAAAAATTTGCTAAGTATTCTCAGGTCGCCAGCTGCTGATAAGATTCAAAGCATGTCGGTATGGCACTGAGTTGGGTCTGACCCACGTCGTTGAACCTGTGGGAGAAGGCCACCTTAGGTCGCTTGTGCTATTCTTAGAGGTATATGTTGTGACCTCCTTGTAGCTCGATCAGCTTGACCAAACGTCATTCGGGATAAGTCAAGTCGTGGCATAATCATAAAGTTCTCAAGGTTCAATCCTTAAACCTTAAAAACTGGAGGGCTTCTGCTATGCCTAAAAAGTCAGGGCTGAAGTGGACTTTCGTCAGCAAGAGCCAATTAGAATTCAGGAGGATTTGTGCCATCTAGATGTTGCCATGTCGCGCAATGACGGAAGAGGTATGGTTCTCGTCAATGTAGCAGGTGAATGCTAGGCTTGCAAGTGGCTAGGAATCGTCCACCTGCCCAAGCCCTACGCAATTTAAAGACATCTCTCGTGCAGATAACCAATGGGAAGCAGGTTAGGAATTTTACCCCACCTCTCGGACTGTAGGCTTATGATTACTACATTGAATCCTCCTACTATAAATAGAGGGCTTCTCTCTCATTTACGGGATTGGCTTATCTTAGTCTAAAACAGCATACACACACACACTCTCTCTCTCTCTATATGCTCTCTAGATTGTAACTCAACTCGCTACATGCGACTTGACTATAGTCATCTATTAATACAATTACAGTGGATGTAGGAATCGCTTTTGAGCATCCGATCACTTGAAAAACCGTCTTTTATTTACTCTCTTACTACATATTTTCATATCACATGAAACTTCTAAGCCCGTTTAGCATTTTGCACGTGTGAGTCGCTGGTGTCAAAATCAAACTATTTAGAGGCTGCACAATCAGAATCCCAGAGGAGTGCCATGAAGGAGGAGTTGGCCATGATTGAAAAAAACCAAACCTGGAAGCTGGTGGATAGACCAGAAAACGAAAAGTTATCCAAGTGAAGTGGATTTAAAAAAAAAAAAAAAAAAAAACTGAATCCAGATGGGTCAATTCTAAAGCATAAGGCCAGGCTAGTAGTTAAGGGATTTGCTCAGCAATATGGAGTGGATTTCCTAGAGACATTTGCTCCTGTTGCACGGCATGACACCATTAGGCTGCTGCTTGTAGTGGCTGCCCAATTCTCCTGGAAGGTTCACCAATTGGATGTAAAATCTGCCTTCTTGAATGGCTAGTTGAATGAGGAGATCTACATCGAACAACCTGAAGGATATGTGATCCAAGGACAAGAGGGAAAGGTGTATATGTTAAGAAAGGCATTGTATGGCCTAAAACAGGCTCCAAGGGCCTGGTACAGCAGGATTAATGACCACCTGCTAAATTTGGATTTTATTAGGAGTCCAAATAAATACACCTTGTACATTAGAGAAGTTGATGATGACTTAATGATCATCTCACTGTATGTGGGTGATCTTCTAGTAATTGAAAGCAATCAAGCTCAAGTGGATGAATTCAAGAAATCCATGCAAAGTGAGTTTGAAATGACTGACTTGGGTGGAATGTCTTACTTCCTTGGAATGGAGATTGATCAACATGTGGATGGGATCTTTGTGAATAAAAAAAGATATGCAAGTGAAGTTTTGAAAAAATTCTGCATGGAAAACTGCAAACCTGTAAATCTGCCTTTGGTTCCAAACTCAAAGCTGTCAAAGGATGAGGATGGTGAGAAGGTTGATAAAGGTCTGTAGGAGCTTGATAGGGTGTCTGCTGTATTTGACAGCAACTAGACATTTAATGTATGCAACCAGTTTGCTGTCCAGATTTATGAGTAATCCAATTGAAACACACTTCAAAACAGCAAAAAGGGTACTAAGGTATGTAAGAGGAAGCATTGAATATGGGGTGTGGTTCAAAAGATCAGAGGACTTCAGTTTAGTTGGTTATTCGGATAGTGATTGGGCTGGTTCAACAGATGATATGAGAAGCACTTCAGGATTTGCATTCTTCCTGAATCATGGTGCTATCTGCTAGCTTTCTAGGAAACAAGAAACCGTGGCTCAATCCACAATTGAAGCAGAGTACATATCAGCTGCTGCAACTTGAATCAAGCCATTTGGTTAAGGAAAATTCTTGATGACTTGAAGCTGAAACAGAACAAGGCTACTGCTATCATGTGTGACAACCAATCTGCAGTAGCTATGGCTAAGAATCCTGTGCAGCATGGATGAACAAAACACATAAAAATTAAATTCCATGCCGTGAGAGAAGCTGAGCAAAATGGTGAAGTAAATCTAGTGCATTGCAAGAGTGAACATCAAGTGGCTGACATCATGACCAAGGCTATCTCCAAAGCCAAGTTTTAAGAATTCAGATTTAGGCTTGGTGTTTCCAGTCAACCATCAAGGAGGAGTGTTGAAGGTTGATACTTGGCTGGAAATGCAGCAGTTCAATTGATGTTTCAAATATGTTTTTGGCGGTAAAACTGAAAGGCAATCTGCCAGGGGTCCATTTGTAATACTACAAAGTTATACTTATTTTGTAATGCTTGATATGTGTCCCGGATTATATGGGATGTGTTACATAGTTGTTGTTTAGTTGGTATTAAGTCAGTAGCTTCAGATTAAAATCAAGTTATTATATGTCTGCATGTTTGGTGTAATAGTGTAATATCAGCTTTATTAGTTGAAGTGTAAACTCATGCTCTCATTCTTTTCTTAGTTATCTCCAGCACATAAACACTAACAGTTTTCTGAGGAATCCTTAGCAAAAATGATATGTCCTCCAAAGAATCCTAAAACAAAAACAAAGATAGATATTGATTTATATTTAAGTTAGAGAGTATGAGAACACAATGTAATTATTATATATGTACCTGTATTGCCTTCATGTTCGTGTTTGCGGGGATTGTCCTTCTTAAAGCAAGTTCTCCAGTTCTTGGGACTTTGGTGTCAGGAGAATAAAGCACTGCCTTTGCAGGAGAAACAGACCAAAGTTCTCAGCCAATCATACACAACGGAGATGAAATTTGGACAAAATCAGAGTCTTAGCTGTCTTCATCCCATTTCCAAAAGCTGATATGCACAATTTGGTCGGAATACTATGCCAATACTCCAGCTCCTACATAACTATAAATCCAATTTAGATACTGTGATGAACTCGAGGAATATAATTTCCTCAATTATTCTGGTCCAACACTATAAAGGTCTAATCACTATGGAGGAAATAGAGAACTGAAAAAAGAAAATCACCGAGCAGTGTACAACTTTATTAATCCTGAAAGGCAAGGCAATTTCGTTCATAACATTCTGGTTGTAAAGCAAAACTAATATCCTGGGTTTAGGTCATGGAAGAGACGACAAACAAAAGGATCCATGCCGGTAGAACACAAATTATATCTTGACAGCAAAATGCAGCTAGCAGGAAAGGAAAACGTAAGCGAAGCGCACAGCCACCATAAAAGAGCCATCACAGGTTTCAGACGGAACCCCACCACACTTAAACTAAGAACTATTTACAACAATATGGCTTTTCCAAATGTCTGTCAATTTTTCCTTATATCCTTAAATATATTCAACATTTTTTCCACACAACTTTAAATGTACAAGGAATTCACCCCAATCCAAGAAATATGTCAAAAATTATACTTCACTAAGCGAAGAGAAATTATTAATTTGCCGAATCTAATAAGTAATAATATTACCATCGGTACAGCAGCCACCACCCTGACTAAAAAGTGCAAGCAAAAATCTTGTAAATCTACCTTCATTACGTTGCTCTAGCAAATAATTTACCATAATTTCATAAAAAATTGCAAATAAATGCAGTCTAACTAGCATGAGCAGCCCACATTTTACAACACATAAAAAATATGCGCCAGTGAAAGCTAAAACACACTAAAAGAGCCAACCCCACAAGCTATAATCATGAATGGAACATAGAATTAAAGTAAAATCAGAAGACCAACCGTTGTATCATCTTGTTTAGACTTGCATTGAACCTTGAGGTGGCCAACTCTTGCAGATCGTTTTCCGCTGAGAGGAAATGTGTTGTGGAGAAAGTGGAAGACAGGTTGTGGGAGAGGATATAGAGAAGGCGATGAACGAATGGAAGTTGGTTGGTCGTTGAAGATAGGAAGGTTTTTTGGCGGGTCTAATCTACAAGGAACACTTAAGGTTGTTTTGTACAAGGGTTCAAATTGCCCAGATGGCTTTATTTCCAAAGGAACACCATAACCGCTGTTCTTATCAAGACTGCTGTCCATCAGAACGGCTTGTTCAGTGCAACTGAGTCTTGTCCCGTCATATGCTCCACCAATCACCTGAAAATTTGTCAAATAGCTTTGCCTATTCTATCAAGAGAGAATGTATAGTCCAATAATTCTAAGCTTTCCATTCAAGGAAAAGAACAATAAAATTTCAAAAAGCATCGTTTTTTCGACCATGGTATTAGCAGGACTATCTATGGAAAAGTTCGGCGCATTAGAAGAAATCCATTGGTTAATCCTCAAGGAAAAGATCCAAGTCAATAATAAAGCTTTGTTCTGAGAATCTGATTCCTTACCTAGTTATAATTACATGTAAGTTTTTGGGGACGGTAAAGGACGAAATGAAATGACACGCCAACAAAATTCATTTTCTTTCACTGTTTTTGAGCAATTTGTATCTTTGAAAATTTGGTCTTCTGTAGTTAATGAGCCAAATCATTTTTGAGAAGCTAAGTTAAATGTCCTGTTTCTTTTGATGCCTTCTCATTCAATCAGTGGCCTGAACTCTGTTGGCATTGAACTGATACCGAGGTTTTGTTAAAACAAGGGAGCTCAATTTAGAGGTGGAAGGCAATAGTACACTATGGTTTGTGGAGCTCCAGCTGATTTTAGCCCAATACAGGCAGAAGCAACTATATGCTTGCAGAACAAATTTTTAGAGTTATATACAGAGTTCGAATCCAAAAGTCGTGTCACAAGTGTAGTCAGAACAACTATTATCATATTTTATTTCAAATTTTAGTTGCATTGCATTACCAAGATTTGTTGTGACTCTAAGTTGCTGGCCTATTACAATTATTTTGAGAGGTGTAGGTGCTCAAATGTGGGTATTTTGGTTGCTGAAGATTCTGTTAAAGCCTTCCCAAGGTCGTAATTTTCCAGGCCTATGAACATGTTCTGTAGTTTCCATTTTGCTGATATTTTTTGTTTTCTTAAGACTAAGTTACATAGTGCTAAAGGTTTTCCAGAGTTGTAATTTGCTAGACCAATGAACATGTTTTGTACTTTCCATTGTTGCTGATATTCCTTGGTTTCATGAGACTAAGCTAATGTCGCATTATGATTGATTGTCCTTCACCATCCTCACTTGTGCAACTACATATGAATTATTGTCCTTCACAGAAAAAAAACAGTGCAGAAGGAATTAGGTACAAGAATGTTCAAGATAGCCCACATCCCTTAAGAATTTTAATTCTGTTACTCCTTGTCTCTCTCTTTGGTTTATTAATTATCATTAGTAGTTGTTAAACCATCACTACTTTGATTTATTGGTTTAATTATTTTATTGACAGTTGTTCAACCACTACTCCTTGTAACTCTAAAAATTGGGTATATAAAAAATTTAAGACATTGACATTAATATTGTTTATAACCTGAAGATCAGAGCAAAATTCTCATATAGGCCAAACTAATTTCTAATTTCTCCAATTTCTCCTTGCCCACTCAACTTAAGATAAACAAATGAACAACTTTGATTAATTGAAAAGCATTTTTTGACCACGAAACATGTAAAGCCAATAATAAAATTTATTTAATAAATAAAATATCCTAAAAATTGCTGTAGTTTGCCTAGTATTTTTTACCACGTAAGTGCCTCTCAAATATTTTAATATTTTATTTATGATTTATGAATGTATACTGAATTTTCCTTTCCCACACAAGTTGACCAAACCATTACCAATCTTAAAAACCTTTCCATCTTTTCATTTATCATCTGTGGACAGATACAAGCTGAGTAAAATTTTCTTGCTTGCAGAAACTGACTGTCAAGAAGTTCAAGACATTTCTAGACTCACAAACTACAGGTAAAAGAAATGCTCCATACTCTTAGACAATTTTTTAAAGCATGCTGTTTATTTGGTTTCTGAAAAATATGTCTTATATCTGTAATTAGGTCAAAATCCCGAAGTTTATTTTTCATGAGTCCGATCTCTAGCGTTTTTCACATTCTATTGACTTAAATATGTCTGTTTCTAGATCTGAAATGCTGAACAATGTAGAAGAAGAGTCAAGGTTTCTCAACATAGCTATTATCCATGCATGCGATCTTGTTAATAATCATCAATAGTGTGAAATCAAAGAGGAATTTTTTTTTTGACGGAAAATCAAAGAGGAATTAAGCTAGGTATGTTCCCTCCTTTTTTTTAATTATTATTTTTTTAACGAATTCCTAATTATACTATAATGTTTAATTCAAGTGTTACATATGCTTGGCTTCTCTTTACAATAATTCAATTATTAATCTCCAAAAAACAAAATTATAATAAAGTGTGTTTTAAGTGAATACTTATTAAATAATCATTTAAAATTTTAATAACTTATTTATTTTTATACACAAAGTCCACAATATCACAAAGAAAAAATTAATTTGATTTATATACATAGTAATCCTCGTGCTCTCTCTCTCTCTCTCTCTCTCTCTCTCTCTCTCTCTCTCTCTCTCTCTCTCTCTCTCTCTATATATATATATATATATATATATATATATATATATATATAATTTAACAGATGATAAATGAGAAGTTACAAATAGCTATTTTATGTGTCATTTATTACATTTTCAACCGTTGGATTATGATTTATCAATGGCTATAAATTAATGTCTCAATTTAGTCAAAAATTTAAATTATTGTAGCCTAACCCATATATATACCCAAAAGGCTAATCTATTAGGTGGGGAGACTCCTCCTTTTACGAACCCAAGACCTCCCTAATAAGCTTTCGATGTGACCCTTTATAAGTCCAAGACCTCTCTAATGCACTTCAGATGGGTTGCTTTTGGAAGGAAACACCATAGTATTGACGCCTTCTTTCCTGTTATGATATCAATTTTCACGACCTTATTTGGATCGTGTAGCCTTCAAGCTTAAACAATGACGGTCGGCTCTAAGTGAACCTGAAAACATAGACACAAGGAACACGATATTTAATGTGGTTCGATATAACCCACCTAGATCTATGGATGAGAGAGATCTACTATAGTTTCATGAACACGACATAAAAGAGTACACAACACCATAAACACTTACATCTAATACTTTATGTTCTCATAACCAATAATTATTTTCACCCCTATATTTATAGATAATATATGAGATATTCTATTTCTAATAGGATTCATATTTCAATTCCTAATAGGATTCTCCTAATTACATTCCTAATAGTATTCACGTCCCATAACAATTGTATTCCTTATTAAATTAACTTCCCAATGAAATAATAACTTTACAAGGAAACAATTAGCAAAATGAGCCACATATCCCAACAATCTCCACCTTAGTACGTTGCAGAATAAGGTTGTGACGCTCTACCATAACCATTTGTATGCACATCCTCATGCATATCATTCTTGAGAACACTTGCAAGATAGTCGTAAAAGTTTTCAACTCGTGGCACTACCCAATGGCTTAAGGGATGCCAGCGCAACTTTGCATCATTTCAACCCATTACGACACCTAGGAAGATACATGCTTCTGCCTATGGCACACGAGACCACTACTCACTTCCACACTATGCTGTTGTCGGTGCCCACATGTTGCATGCCTAACATGTATCTCATGCATGCTTCTTCGACTTCATACATTGCCTGCTCTCAGTATCACTCATTGTATACCACCGTGTCAACTATCCACTCCTCACAGTGTTTAACGTGCATCTTAGCGGCCCAATAGTTTCCTACACAAGCTCATGGGAGACCTCTTCGACCAGGTTCGTTTAGAAGGAAACACCACAATGTTGACGCCTTCTTTCCTGCTTTGGTTCCAACTGTCACAACCTTATTTGGATTGCGCGGCCTTATAGCTTAAAAAATGGTGGTTGGTTCTAAGTAAGCCTGAAAACACACACACACAAAGAACACGATATTTAACGTGGTTCAACATAACCCACCTACATCCACAGATGAGAAAAATTCACTATTTTTTCATGAACACGACATACAAGAGTACACAACATCATAAACCCTTATATCCAATACCTCATGTCCTCAAATCCTCTCATAACCTTGAATTGGTTCTCAGTTCCCCTATATTTATAAGTAGTATATGGGATATTATATTTCTAATAAGATTCATATTTCAATTCATAATAGGACTCTCCTAATTACATTCCTAATAGGATTCACATCCTTATAACAATTGTATTCCTCTTTAAGTTAACTTCCCAAACAAGGTGGAATTACTTGGAAAGGGTAATGATGAAACTAAAGAGATGAGGGAAGAGGTAAGGGAGCTAGCAGAAGATAAAAGGGAGTTGGCGGGAAAGTTCCTATTGTTAAAAGGTGTTACTAAGTGTGTTGAGCTGGGACAGATTCTCGGTTGGTTAGAAGGGAAACTCGGTTATTAAGAGAGAATGAGCTGGAGAATATAAAGAAGAAAAGAACAGGATTGTATCATCAAGAAGGATATTAGGAAAATGGGGAGGAGTTGGCCCTCGAAGTCCAACACTATCTGGGTTTCTTTCGTTTGAGTTTTGGTTGTTCATTTGATTGTGTAGTTGGTAGTTTTTGAGTTCATTTGTATGTGTAGTTTGTTTATTGGACTATTGTTTGTTGATATTTTGCTAGGTTTATCTTGATTGTTGCTTGTTCTTATTATGGTTGGCTGAGTAGGAGAAGATCCTAACAAATTCTGCCCATATATCTCTTTCCCCTTGTCGGACTTCCTCTTTGTCTTTCCTTCTCATCCATGTTTGCATTTCAAGCAGACACTCTTTGATGGTACCTATCTTCACCCCAAGCTTCGATATCTCTCTTTCAACATTCTCTACTCTTGCCTCCATCCTCATACCAACCATCCCACAATCAACTGCTCTGATACCAATTTGTTAGGATCCTCTCCCAACTCAACCAACCACAATAAGATCAACAAATAACAATCAAGACAAACCTTGCATAATATCAACAAATAGTAGCCAAAACCCAGAAAATAATAGTCACTTGTATTGATATTCCAGCAAACAAACTACACAAACAAATGAGCTAGCAAAAACTACCAACTATTTAATATATGAGATATTCTATTTCTAGTAAGATTCATATTTCAATTCCTAATAGGACTCCTAATTACATTCCTATTAGGATTCTCATCCTTATAGCAATTGTATTCCTCTTTAAATTAACTTCCCAAATATAACAATTTTACAAGGAAACAATTAGGAAAACTATTGTGGGGATTTAATTTGATACCAGCAAATCCTAAATCCATTTGAAAGTGAAAATAAAGCGAACCAAGGATAAACAAATAATCACACACACAAACACAAAATTTATAGTGGTTCACTTTCATATAAGACCTACGTCCACTTTGTCACTGCGGATGAAGAAAAAGAAAAATTACAAGAATCTCTCACAAGCCTCACAAATTGGCTCACTCACTAAACCCTCTTTTGTGGCTCTCACTCTCTAATTGTAGCTTTGCCTAATATATTCTCTTTTTGTGATTACTAACTTTAGGACTTAGCAGCCCCTTTTCACAGGTAATACATGGGATACTATACTTAATTGGACTCAAATCTCATATCCTAGTAGGAATTTTACTTTAATTCCTAATACAATTGTATTCCTATTCCTAATTGTATTCCTAAAGAAAAAACAATTTTGCATAAAAAACATATTAGGAAAACCTAAGTCCTAATCCAACACTAATTTGGATTGAATTTGGCTCCACAATCCCAACAATCTCCCACTTGGAGACTAATTCAACACATTTTTTTTTTCAGAGAAGAGACAAAGTCACCTGTCCAAGTGACTTCCTCCCAATTTATTTAAAAGGCCTCACTTGTGGCGGAGGAAAACCGTGGTAACAAGCAGGATACTTGGGATTTACAGAACCCTCCCAAATATCAAAATTATAAAGACAAAACAACACAAAACAAACAAGCCTAAACCAAAGAAAAACCCGAAAAGTCAAGTTACCATCTAAACTGAGGCAAACCCGCCTTATCCAACCGAAGAATGCCTTTCAACTTACGAGGCAAAGAATTAAAATCCAAAAAAGTATTATTATTACCCTCCTCTCCCCGTTTAGCGAGGAAATCCGTTGCGCTATTCCTTTTTCATAATTGATGATTAATAGTGAAATGTACGTCTCTTAACCATATTAAAAGATCTCCCAATAGTCCCATAAGTACCAAGCCATGCACTTTCGACTACTTAACCAAGATACAATCAAAGTGGAGTCGCTCTCAATATTTATCTGATTAAAACCCAGCTTTTTACACAAAGAAATACCAGCTAGTAACGCCCTCAATTCAGCTTCATTATTTGTGCCATGCCCAAAAGAAGAAGAGAAAGCCCTTCTGAAAATACCTCGCACATCTTGAATGACACCTCCTCCCCCACAGTTGCCCGGGTTGCCCCGACAACATCCATCAACATTCAATTTAATCCACCCTTCAGCTGGTTTCCTCCAATAAATCAGTTTCGGAATAGCCCTTGCTCTATTAACATAAGTCACTTCAAGAGCCTGAAGAATAATCTCATCCCTAGCAGAGATAGGCCACTGTTTTACCATAAGAGAGGAAATCTTACTTATCCATACTTTCACTCTCAACCAAACATTATCTGCCGATTCAGCTGAGTTCTCCATGCGAGCCTTGCAATGACGCATCCAGAGATGCCAGGTAATGATAGACGGGATGAGATCGAGAAGAACCCCTCTGTGAATTGACTTCTTGGAAACATTAAACCATTGCATCACAGTCGACCACCAAGAAAAACCATAGACATGATTATACCCAGCGTGATAGCTGCCGTCTTCCATACCTCCGTAGCAATACTCCCATTACAAAGCACATGATTTAAGCTTTCTGTGTGGCCATGAGTGTAGCAATTACATCGAGATGCCAACGGGATTCCAAGCAATTGCACCCGAGAATCCAACGCCAATCCATTAAAACGGGCTTTCCACATATACACAGAAATTTTCTTCGGTAGAAGGTGATGCAAAATCCAGTCCATGCCCAGATGTTCAGTGCCTTTCACACGGATCAGATCCCACGCAGAAACCGACGTAAAATCTCCCTTAATATATGGTTTCCAAATGGTAATATTAGTTCCCACCTTACCAGCCACCACACCGTTCATAATCTCCTTTGTTTTGTCTAAACCGATTAGTTCCACCAGATAATTCTCATCCCAGGAACCATATACCCATACATCTTTAATTGTGATATTAGAATGCAGTGAATCTCTATTGGCACATAAAGGCCCACTCGCCAACCACCGATCAAACCAAATGGAAGAGCTACCCTCTCTCACCTTAATAATCACATTTTCGACCATATCAAGAAGCACATTCATAATAGACTTCCAAAAACGGGAAGCATTTCTTCTAGTCTCAGCAAAGAAAATGTGGCCGTGTTTCACATATTTCGCACAGAAAAACTTGGTCCAAAGATTATCAACAGTTACCAATCTCCAAGCAAATTTCATGTGTAGTGACCTTTGCACTTCATGGAAATTTCTGATGCCAAGTCCCCCTTCCTTGTACGGTTTGCATATCCTATCCCAAACACACCATTTCATTCTTGGTTTCCCATTCAAATCACCCCAGAAAAATGTCGACATCAAAGAGTTTAATCGACTGAAAACCTTCATCGGCACATTTAAAACTGCCAAGAGATGTGTTGACATACATGCTAAAACATGTTTCATGAGTGTAAGCCTACCACCTTGAGAAAGAAGCTTTAATTTCCAACTAGCAATTTTCCTCCTAATCTTTTCTATGAGTAGTACCAAATGTGTAGATGTGAGACAACCAGAAACCAGAGGGACACCCAAATAGGTGACCAGAAACTTGCCTTCCACAAACCTGTCGATCTCATGAGATTACGTCGCCGAGTAGGTGTAATGGAATTGGAGAAAAAGAAGGCCGATTTTTCCTTATTGATAAGCTGCCCTGACCACTTTTCATAAACCTCCAAAGTACTTAGAAGACGTTGAACAGAACGTTTACCACCATTCACAAAAACTAAAAGATCATCAGCATAAAGTAAGTGCGATACCAAAGGCGCACCCATTGGATGTGAAAAACAACCAATATGACCCTTTTCAAAATTCTTGCAAAGTAATCTAGACAGTACCTCCTCCATAATAATAAATAAATATGGAGAAAGTGGATCACCTTGTCTTAGACCCCGAGCTGCTTGAAAGAAACCCTTGGAAGTCCCATTCATCATAATAGAGAACCAGGGGGACGTAACACATTCCCTAACAAGATTACAAACCTGAGAAGAAAAACCAAAGGATGTTAACTCATTTAACAAAAAATGCCAGTCTACATGATCATAGGCTTTGGCCATATCAATCTTCACCATAATGTTTTCGCCCTTAGTTTTCTTATTCAGAGAATGAACCAATTCCTGTGCCAAAGTAATATTTTCAAAAATGCTGCAGCTGGGAATAAAAGCACCTTGTTCATGAGAAATCAACTGTGATAAAAAAGAGGTCATCCTTTGCACTTGAACCTTTGAGAAAATCTTGTAAGCAACAGAACAAAGGCTAATCGGGCGAAACTTGTCAAAACTCTTGAGCTCCTCCACCTTCGGAATGAACACCAAATAAGATGCCGTATAAAATCTAGGTAAAGTAGAACCCAAAAAGAAATCCTTGGCAGCATCGATAACATCCTCTTTGATCAGATCCCAACAGCATAGATAGAAACCCGAACCAAAACCGTCTGGTCCAGGCGAGCTCTCTCTCGAAATAGATTTCAAAGCAGCCAAAATCTCTGCCTCGGCCAGGGCTAAAGCAAAAGCCACATTATTTTCCTCAAATATAGAATTTTGAATAAAGGAAATAAGATCCACCTGTTCAACAATAGGAGGATTTGAAAGATAGTCTTGAAAATAATTTAAGGCTCCTTAATGAATCTGTTTCGATGAATTCAAAATCATACCATTCTCTAGCCTCATGTTAGAAATGACTTTAGATTTTCTCCATTGGTTAACAACAGCATGAAAGAATTTAGTATTTTGATCACCTTCTGAAAGCCATTTCTTTTTCGCCAATTGAGAAAGCCGAAGTTCTTCACGTTGTTCCCAAGTATCTAGTTCAAGTTTTGTAACCAAGAAATCACATTCTACTTCTTTATCATAGCCACCTAGTAAGCGGCTCTCTAAAACCTCCAATCTCTCTTCCAATTCTTTAATAGTCTGCCCAACATGCCCAAAAACCTGTTTATTCCAAGCTCGTAACGCAAGCTTCGTTTTCTTCAATTCTTCCGCCAATCGAAGAAGACCCACAGAAGTAGTAGGTTCCTTCCAAACTTCTTCAACACATCTCATAAAATCTGCATGGGAAACCCACATATTTTGAAAACGAAAAGTATGAGGGCTGTAGCTTACCTCTTGTTTTTGGAAATGAATGAGCATAGGACGATGATCCGAAGTCTTCCGATTAAGGTACTCGAAGAAAGCTGAAGGAAATATGTTGGCAAAATGGATATTAATCAGCGCTCTATCAAGACGTGCCCAGCTACAAGTATGCCTCTCATGGCCATTACACCACGAGAGGCGTCGTCCCATAACCTGAAGATCCAATAAACCACAGTGATCAATACAATTATTAAAATCTTCCATCAACGTAATAAGCCTTGGGTGACCACCAACTCTTTCACTATCTTCCCGAATAATATTGAAGTCCCTTACCACAAGCCATGAAGATTCATTAGAATCTATCAACTCTAAGCTTTGCCATAAATCTCTACGTTCTATACTATTGCACTTAGCATAGATAAAAGAAATGTAAAGCTTCTCTTCACCAAACCGAAAAATCCATGAAATTAATTGGTTAGTCATAGATAACACATCCCAATCATAATCATCACTCCAGAAAATCCAAATTTTACCATCAAAAGCCGCATTACTACAAAAACTCGGTAACCCCATCAAATAGGCTAGACGAGTCATCTTATCATCCTTAGCAAAAGGTTCCAGAATCCCAACAATAGACACACCAAACTTCTTAACTAAACTTTTTAACCGATTACGGGAACTACCTAACCCTCGCAAATTCCAAACCAAAATTTTATCAATCATAAATTGAGTTTAGAAGGTCGGGATAAAACCCGTTGGGATTGTCTCACTGTGTGTTTCTTTGAGTCCATCTTGCGGCTAGGTTGGTCACTCTCAAGATCCGAATTGTAAATTTTTTGTCTAGCCATTGCGCTCAGATCATCTTCATCCTTCGAATCTGAAAGTGACACATGTTGGTCCTCTCTCACGGCAACATCATTTACAGAATCTCGTTGAGTCCTGCATTCCAACTCTAGAAGTTCAGAGATTAGATCTGTGTGGCCCCTCTCGTACGAACCTCGATTCAGAGCATCTTCCTTAACCAGCAAACCCACCGTAAGACTACCAATATCAAATTGCACTTCCCTACGCTCGCCTCCTTTTCCCTGCATAGAAACTGAATATTTTCTGGTCATTGGTTCAACTAGTTCAACATGATTCTTCGCAATCCCATCAGCAACCAGTACCAACGTATGTTCAATCACTGGTAATTAATCCTGCACCAGTTTGTCTGGCTACACTAGATTATCTGCATTAACACCGTCCACAACATGCTCTGTCTCCCTCTCCTTCTCACTAGTTTTTTCTTTCTCACCTATTTTTTCTTTCCATACTTGCTGGTTCTTGATCAATGCTCGGTTAGTTGTTTCCCCTCCTGCCTTCCACCTAGTCTCTCCTATCCGACAAACTATATTCGTATGCCCTTGTCTACAGTACTTAGTACAGTAAAAACTAGGTTTTTCATACTAACTTCTTACCATATAGTTCTATTTACTGAAACGACAATATGAAACCCTTTGATAGGTTCCTCCTTAAGACTCACTTCTATGCACAATCATGCACCTGTAGCCCTCGTTTTATTCAATGTAGCATTGTCATTGCCAAGGAAACGGCCAAACCGAGTTGCTAGAATTTGAAGACAATCCCTTCTATACAAGTGCATAGGTAATCCTGGTAAGAAAATCCACTGAGGAGCCAAAGGAGACTCCTTCTTAAGATCAAAATCTCTGGTCTATTTGAATAGCTGAAAAGAATTCCCATCCATAGATCTTCCTTCACGTGTCCAGCCATGAACAAAGTGACGTTCATTTTTCATGTGTATCAAAATATGATAGTCATCCATGAAACTGATCTGTGGAATCTCTAACAGACCTTAGTTTTTCACCACATGCAGACGTAACTTGTCTATGGAAGGCCTAACTCTCATGAATTTCATCACCAAGGCAAACTTCAAATCTTTTGCAACCTTCACCATCTATGGTTTCGAGAATACAAAGCCCAACTCCCCATCAATATCTACCAGAAACTGCATTGGTAACTTGAACGATGCATTCTCTGCATGTTTAGAAACCGTCTGGGCATAAGAAGTATTCAAAGAATCACCAAGTACGACATTCCTAACCGATTGCAAGGCCATCAGAAGGGCAACGCATGTCGTGAAGAGGCAACCCTAGGAGCGTAAGACCCAGAATAGGAAATCCGAGATGCTTGGACTTTCCAAAACAGAGAAATAAAATCAACGACTTGAGAAAAGGAATGTCCGAGACTAATTCAACACATGTTTTTAATTCTTCACTTCCATCAACAACAACATCAACTTCTCTTTTTTCAACTGAGAAGTCCAACTGAAGTTGCACACAACTTCAAGTTCTCAATGGTAACTACCGTCGTAAACATATTAACTTGATTTTTACTCCCTTAAATCTTCTCGAGGGCTATAACTTCCTCCTCCAAAACTAAGCATATGAAATGATATCGAACTTCTATGTGTTTTGTCTTAGCATGGTAGACTGAGTTCTTTACCAGGTGAATTGCACTTTGGCTATCACAATACAAAGTGCTCCTCTCATAATTCTAACCTTAGGAACCATTGTAACCATATTAGCTTTTTACTAGCTTCTATCATAGCAACATACTATGTCTCTATACTAGAGAGAGCAACACTCTTTTGTAACTTTGAGACCTAACTGACTGCTATCCTACCTAATGTAAAGGCATAAATTGTGGTACTCTTGCAGTTATCAATGTCACCAGCCATATCAGCTTCCACATAACCTTGTAGCTCCAAGTTTGACTTCCTAAAGCATAATGCTGAATCTATGGTAGCTTTCAAATATCTAAGAATTCATTTTATTGCTTCTCAATATCGTTTTCCTGGATTGTCATGTACGTACTCACAACTCCCATGTGCTATATCTATCCTTGTACACACCATGACATACATAAGACTACCAATCGCTGATGCATAGAGTATCTTGGCCATGTAGTCTCACTCATGCTCTGTTATAGGTGACTAATCTTTGGAGAGTTTAAATTGACTAGCCAAAAAGGTATTTACTAGCTTTGCTCCATCCATATTGAACGTATTGAGTACTTTCCTCACATACTCTTCTTGTGACAACTTCAAGAAACCTTTGACTCTATCTCTAGTAATCCTTATATAAAGGATTTGTTTTGCAGCACTTAATCCTTCATAGCAAACTCCTTTGACAACTGCTTTTTTAGCTTGTTTATTTCCTGTTTACAAGCCCTTGTAATCAACATGTCATTTACATATAGTAATAAGATGATATAGAAGTTACCAATTTTATTGAAATAACAACAATGGTTTGCTTGGCATCTTTGGAAATCTTTACTACACATAAACCCATCAAACTTCTTGTACCACTGTCTAGGCACCTATTTGAGCCAATATAGGCTCTTTTAAAGTTTGCACATCATTCTCTCATTTCCTTGTACTCTAAAATCTTGTGATTGTTGCATGTAAATTTCTTTATCCAGTTCTCCATGAAGAAGCATTGTCATCATATCTAACTGCTCAAGATGAAGGTCTTGTATTGCCACTAACCAAGTACTATTCTTATTGTAGTCAACTTGACAACTAGAGAGAAAATTTATGTAGTCAATGCCTTGTTTGTATTGAAATTCTTTCACGACTAGTCTTGTTTTATGTCGCTTGCTGCTATTATATTCATCTTTCACTCGATAAACCCACTTGTTTTGCAATGTCTTCTTCCCTTGTGATAGCTCTATCAACTGCCAGATTTGATTTGTTAATAATGAGTCCATCTCATCCTTAATAGCTAGCTCTCGCTTGATTGAGTCATCGACTTACATCGCTTCCTCGTAACATTCTGGTTCACCACCATCAGTTAGTAAATTATAATGCAATGAAAGGGAGTATCTTTGTGGTGGTCTTATAGTTTTGGAAGATCTTCTAGGTTCAAAAACAGATGTTTGTGGTTCAACTTTTGGAGTTATATTATCTTAATTTTCCTGGACATTGTCTTGTATGTCATTCATTGGGAAGTTTTTCAAATGAACTATCTCTTGCTTCTCCACTTTAGTGCTTGGATTTTCTAACTTTATGTTAAGTCTATCCTTGTACATTACATCTTCACTGAATATGACATCTCCGCTCATAATCTTGTGGTTTTGGTTATCTTAGAAACGATAACCAAACTCAGCGTCACCATAACCAATGAAAAAACGTTGATTAGATTTAGCATCAAACTTACTTCTAAAAGTAGAGTCAAGATTTATAGTAGTTCACTCTCCATATGAGAGCTATGTCTACTTTATCATTGCGGAATTTCACTATGAAAAAGAAAAAAAATTACAAGAGCTTCTCACAAAGCCTTATAAATTAACTCACTTGCTAAACCCTCTTTGGTGGCTCTCCCTCTCCAATTGTGGCTTTGCCTTCTATTCTCTTTTTGTGATTACTAACTCTAGGACTTAACCTCTTTTCATAGGTAATACATGAGAGATTATTTCTAATAGGACTCAAATCTTATATCCTCGTAGGAATTTTATTCCTATTCCTAATTGTATTCCTCAAGGGAAAACAATTCCGCATAAAAACATATTGAGGAACAATCTCCACCTTGACGCTCTTGCTATGATGTTGCGAAATAAAGTCGTGACACTTCTTGTCACATGCCGAGATTTTCACACCTAAAAGGCTAACCTATTAGGTGAAAGAGTTTCACATGACATTCTTGCCACGATGTTGCGAAATAAGGTCGTGACACTTTTTCTCATGGGTCAGGAGTTTTACACTTAAAAGGCTAACCTATTAGGTGGAGGAGTTTCACACCTAGAAGGAGGGACTCTCCTCTTATAAGCCCAAAACCTCTCCAATGCGCTTTGATGTCCCTTGTAATTTTTTTTTTTCCTTTCTATCATCTCTTAACAAAGAAAAATAATAATCCATATATTATTAGAAAACCATAATTTGTATCATTCTTATTTAGTGAACAAAATATTTTCTCAAGATTAAACATGCATTCGAAATTCAAGTATAAGACAATATTACTTCATTTTTTTTTTTTTTTTCAGCTCTCTCAAAAATAAATTCTTGGTTTTGGGCCTAAGCATGACAAGTTAATAGCATTAGGGAGGATAAAGGTTTAACTGCTCCGGTAAACATGACAAGCTTAAAAACAGAATTCACTGTTTGATTTTGTTTTATAAAATAAGATTATGGAAAGTAATGTTCTAAAATTTTGCCATTGTTGGAGCTTATTTCTTTCTTTTTTTTTTTTTTTTTTTTTATTTGTTAATTCCTATAGATTTGTAAATTCATCTACAAAATTGCCTAAACAAGAATTAGGGAGGATAAAGGTTTAACTACTCCGGTAAACATGACAAGCTTAAAAACAGAATTCACTGTTTGATTTTGTTTTATAAAATAAGATTATGGAAAGTAATGTTCCAAAATTTTGCCACTGTTGGAGCTTATTTCTTTGTTTTGTTTTGTTTTTTTTTTTTTTTTTAATTCCTATAGATTTGTAAATTCATCTACAAAATTGCCTAAAAGTCATCGTCCTGTCAATTTATTTATTTATTTATTTTTTATTTAATTTCTTTGTTCATTTTGACTGTCTTACGACTTCATTTAGTTTGGATAGATAAAAAAGATGAAAATTATAGCTTATAAATGATGTGATATTTAAAACCTTTTTGGTCTACTACTAAAAATAAATCTTTATCACCATTTATATAATACAATGCAGGGGAATTGTCAATGGATCCTGCGACAATTATTGAAGTTATAAAGTGGATAGCTCCTCCCGGTTGTAGATACTGGAAGTACCATAGAAAGTTTAATGAATTCTTGAGTTCTCTGGAAAGCGTGAGACAGGATCTTAGTATCCGCATGGAAAGCGTAGAACTAAGATTGAATGGGGAGCTTCGTTATCACAAAGTACCAAACAAAGAAGTGGAAAGTTGGTTGAGAAAAGCAAAAAAGATCATCGAGGAGACACAGAGAATTGAAGATAAATTCAGTAAAGGCAACTATTTTTTGCGTGGTTGGCGAGGAAAACTTGTTGATGAAAAGATTCAAGAAGTGAAAGGAGTTTATGATCAAGGTGTTTTTCCTGATGGTTTGGTAATTGATGCTCCTGATGACACTATATTGCCATTACGAACATCAAAAATGGTAGGTGAAGCTAGTGTAAAAGAAAATATTTGGAAACACTTGATGGGTGATAAGGTATGCAAGATAGGAGTTTGTGGGATGGGAGGGGTTGGTAAAACAACCATCATGAAGCACATTCATGGTCAGCTCTTGGAAGAAAGAAATAAGTTTGATAAAGTAATTTGGGCAACCGTATCCAAGGAGTATGCTGTTGTTAAATTGCAACAAGAAATTGCAACTGCACTGGGGGAAGATTTGTCGAAACACAATGATATAATCATGCAGGCTGCAGTGTTACAAAAGATATTGAAAGGAAAAGAGAGATATGTGCTAATTTTAGATGATGTGTGGAAGCAAATATCTCTAGAGGAAGTTGGAATCCCCGAACCAACTGTAATGGATGGATGCAAATTAGTTTTAACAACCCGTTCCATGGAAGTGGTTCGATCCATGGGTTGTGAGGAAATCAAAGTTGAGCCACTTTCAGAAATGGAGGCATCAGATTTATTCTTGAGCAAAGTTGGATCTGAGCTTTTGGATATTCCCACTTTACAATCAACTTTGAAACTAATTGTGAAGCAATGTGATGGTTTGCCTCTAGCAATTGTTACGCTGGCCAGCAGCATGAAAGGAGAGCGAGATGTTCGTATATGGGAGAATGCATTAAATGAATTGAAAGCACGTATAGGAAGTGTTGAGGATATGGTAGATAAGGTACTTGAACGTTTGAAATTTAGTTACGATCGTCTGAGAGATCCAAAAATCAAACATTGCTTCTTATATTGTGCTTTATATCCTGAAGATTTTGCAATTGACAAGGAGGAGTTGATAGAATATTGGATCGTTGAAGGATTCATCGATGAGCTGGAGAGTAGAGAAGCTGTGTATAACAAAGGCCATGCTAATTTGAAGAGACTAGAAGAAAATTGTTTATTAGAAAGCGCGAATGATGGGAACTGTGTGAAGATGCATGATTTGGTGAGAGACATGGCATTGTACATTACTAGTCAGAGATATCTGGTAAAAGCTGGGATGCAATCGAGAGAGCTACCAACTGAGCATGAATGGACTGAAGATCTTCAGAAGGTTTCTTTAATGCGCAACTACATTTTAAAACTTCGCTTAGATATAACACTTCCTAAGTTTACAGCACTCTCGACCTTGCTTTTGCGATGTAATGAATGTTTAGAAGAGATTAATGACTCTGTCTTTACGCTCATGACTGAGCTTAAGGTTCTTGATCTTTCTCATTGCTATATGATCAGAAATCTGCCCAGTTCTATTTCTGGCTTGGTAAAACTCACTGCATTGTTGCTTAACGGTTGTGGTAGTCTAGAACATGTGCCTTCTCTGGCAAAACTTGGGGCTTTGAAGAAGTTGGATCTTGGTTGGACGGGTATTACAGCCATTCCTGATGGACTAGAGATGTTGGTACATCTCAGATATCTTGATCTTTTTGCACACCATATAAAAGAGATGCCTGGTGGAATATTACCAAAACTCTTCCGTCTTCAATACTTGAGGCTAGATAATGCAGTTGCAGAAGCAGAAGAAGTTTCAAGATTGAGCAAGTTGGAATTCTTGTGTATTCGTTTCAGAAATCTGCAAGAATACCACATCTACTTTTCTCTAAAAAAACAAAGATGTCTCAATTACTATTCTTTATATTCTGTAGGAATTCGTGAATTGACAAACTTTGGAGAATATTATGTTCGATCCCTAAGAAGTGAAAAAACGGTAAAAATTGGTGGATTGACAAACTTGGGAGAATCCATTAAGATACCGACTGACATTGAGACGCTACTCATTGAAGACTGTGATGATTTGAGAAGAGTAAGCGATATTTCTTCTTTAAAAGATGCAACCGACTGGAGGACCTGCTCCATTCAATCGTGCAAACAGATAGAGTGCTTCTATTATTTGTCCTCTTACACAACCGCACTTCAGACCCTTCAGTATCTGTTTCTTGAGTATTTGGATAATTTAATTGCAATTCTTGGAGAAGAAATAGACGGAGCTAAACCAACATTACCAACACCGATAACACCTGGAATCTTCTCTTGTCTTAAAACTGTTAAGATAGGCAGTTGTCCAAAATTGAAGAGACTGTTCCCCCCTAAGTTGCTGCGAAACCTACAAAACTTAGAAGAAATTGAAGTTTGGCGTTGCTCAGGACTTGTGGAAATAGTAGAAGCATCAAGTGATGAAGAAGAAGAAGAAGAAAAGGAAGCAAGTAAGAATTCTACCAAACTCCCTCTTCCAAATTTAAGATCTGTCATTTTGCGTGATCTACCGGAATTAAGGAGCTTCTGTAAGAGTTGTTACGCAATCCATTGTGATTCCCTTAGAAGAATTGTTATAGTCAGATGTCCAAAGCTGAAGACGATCTTTCCCTTGTTTCCGCAACCTGACAATGGGCAGCCATTTCCTCCCGCCTCCCTTGAAAGTCTCACAGTTCGTCCAAAAGAATGCTGGAATTCACTGGAATGGGACCATCCCAACACGAAGAACGTCCTTGAACGCTTCCCTGAGTAGTCAAGTTAAAATAAGTTGATTACAAGGTTTTTATTTTATCTCTTTATAACAGTGATTTAAATTGGTTTTTAGGACTTTCCTTATTCATCTCTTCTTCATTGAATTTGTAAAATTTACATTAATGTTCTTTGTTTAATTAGATAATAAGTTTTAAATGAATTAAGTTTAAATGGGCTCACTTAATAACAACTTGGGCTTAACATGTACAGTCCATCAATGAACAATGAACAAAGAACAATTAAGAGCAGTTTACGTAAGTCTTTAGAAGCGTAAGAATTTTTGCAAGATTATTTTTTTAACAACTTTGGTTTACTTACTGAATTAATGTTTATTGTAGCTATTTGTAATTCCCAGAGAGACTCTGGCATTATTCTAATCAGTGTCACGAACACGTAAGTTTTCTTTTACTTTCACTTTGCATCTCTTATTCATTTTATTTTACTTTTCTTCATCATCTGATACTTATTTTATTTTTCTTATTCCAATTTTCCCAAGCAGGGCCAGCTGATTAGTTATTCCTTGCCCAAAGTCTTTTTCTTCTATCTTTATTACCATCTTTTGTAATGTAAAGTTTGTTTATCAATGTGTTATCCTTAATTCACTGTACTATGAAGAAACAAATATGTGTGTTTTCCTTAGTTCACTATACTATGAAGAAACAAATATGTGAAGGTCTTACCATTGAAAGTGTTTGGAGTCAGAATGCAATAGCAATAGATGGTCAAATGAATACGAAAGACATTTAACCTAACAACACAGCTTGCACCAAGAAAATCAATACAAATTACAAAAACAAAAAAACAAAACAAAAATGGAATGGAATGGAAGATGAAACCTAATTTTGTAAGAGAACATATCAACTCTCATTTGGCAAAACAAGGCGATCTTGACCTTGAATTAGCATTGCCGACTAAATCACATCCCCTGTTTTTATCTGTGGCAAAATTTCTCTCCCCACTGTTGTGTATCTAGGTTTCAAAATAAGACACAAGACAAGCATAAATATTCTTCCATGCCAAAAAAAATTGAAATAACAAAATTTGTGGCATTTTATATAAACATATTAAAGGTTAAAGATGATACCCAAAAACTGAAAATTATCCTTCATCGAAAGATAGCCCCCCTAAACCAGCCTACAGAAGAAGTAAATAACAATATAAGCCATAACTTGGATAGATGGAAATCCAAGAGCATGGAGAAAAAGAAGGATAATGATGATAAGAGCTTGAAAATACACATTTAGTTAGTGGTTTTTGGGGGATTAATTGTGGGAAATTAGGCTTAATTTGGTGAAGTTGCTTAATATTTTCATAATTGCCTTTTATGGGATCACGAGTATTTTTGAGTGTTTTTCAGGTCAATAGTGCTTAAATGTTATGCTCAGATGAAGAATCATGTTGGAAACGGAATGAGTGACGAGTGGAAACAAACGGATCAAGAATCGGAGTTGAATTGAAGAAGTTATGGAAGTTGAAGTAAAGAGAAGATTCTAGATTACGTTCCAGCTTGCGCATGCCTTGGTATTTTGAGAATATCTTGAGTTGTAGAACTCAGATTAAGACGATTATTGGACCGTTGGAAATCTGATTCAAATGGATATATTTCATATGTTTACAACGTTTCCAAATTCCATCGTTATCGAGTTAAAAAATCAACATCTTTGAAGAACAGTGGAATGATGCGGGAAAAGGGCGGCAGCTACTGTGCCGCGGCACAGTGCTGTGGCACACTTTTTCCAGTAGCTACTGTGCCATGGCACAGTCACGGAAGTCACTAGTTTGTTGTCCGTTTTTAGCCAGGAGAATAGGGTTAAGGGTTCCAAATCAAATAGAATTAAGGAAAAACAAACCCTAACCCTTGTGGGATATAAATAGAAGTCTTCTAGCATTATTTAGGGGATCTTTCGGTGAGAAGAAAGGGAGAAAAATCTGGAGAGAAGAGAAGTAACAGAAATTTTGGAGCTTTGATTCACAATATAGAGAAGTTTTCCTTATTCTTTTCTTGTAAACTCATGATGAATGTTTCAATAAATATGATTGTTTCTTTCATGTTTATTATGAACTAATTCTCTTTTCTAGGGCTAAGATGTAGCCCAATTTATGAATATGTATTGACTTAAATTGTTGTTAATTCCTATTGAGCTTTTAATTCTAAGTTTTATTATTTTGCATAATGCCTTCAATTCTTAAGGGCCTGAGAGTTGATTGATATCATGGGTTGGGTTGAGATCGAGAGATGAAACCTAATTTGACTAAGGTAATAAAACCATAGATTGAGCAAACGCTAGAGATAGGTTACCGCGGTCTGTGAAGCTCTGGTAAATTCCATAGAACTTAATGATCTCTTAGCTTCTAAATCCGACTTAGAGATATCTTGGGTTGTTGCTTAAGGGTTAATTTGCTAATTGTTCGAGAGAAAGTTAGAGGAATTTTAGGGAATTTGGCTTTTAGAATATGCTTAATTAGGTTAGCGATAATTGTCAATGCATATGATTAAATTGGTGTGAAATATGTGCCCTAGGTTTAGTTATATTGATCTTGACTTCAAAGTGTTTACAAATTCTTCATTTGTTTAGTTTCTAGTTTATTACTTTTTCATTAAAGTCATTCTTAAAATTCTGTTTTATCAAATATCAATAGAATAGACTAGTTTGGTACTTGGTAGGTAGTTCCCTTGGGATTCGATACTCGTTTACTCGAGCTTTATTACTTGCACGATTTCGTATACTTGCGAAAAGCCTGTTAAGTTTTTCGCGCCGTTGCCGGGGAACTATTTTGTTTCACCAATATCAATACGAAATATTTAGTTGCTAATTTGATTTGTTTTATTTCTGTTTACTAATTAATTTTTATTTTTGTTTGTTTTGTTTGTGGTTTTCAGCTAGAATCTGGAGAGTTTACGTTCCAGAGGTCGTGGTCATCTTAATCCTCTAGATTTTGAGATCGAGAGAATCGTGAAACAGTTGAGGAAAGAAAAGAGGCAAGCTAACTCTGAAAGAGCAATGGCTAACACAGGAATTGTCAATCCTAATATGCAAAAGCAAGAGAATGAGAATGAGGATAATTTAGGAGGAAATGCAATGGATGGTGCAGCAGTGGTTCAGAGAGCATTGAAGGACTATTCTAGTCCTACTATTGATGGGTGTTATTCAAGCATCAGGAGACCACCCGTTCAAGCGAACAATTTTGAGATCAAGCCAGCAATTATCGGAATGATTCAGCAGTCGGTCCAATTCGCTAGGTTACCGAATGATGATCCCAACCTGCATATCGCAAATTTTTTGGAGTTGTGCAACACATTCAAGCATAATGGGGTATCCAAGGATGCAATCAGACTAAGGCTTTTCCCATTCTCTCTTCGGGATAAAGCTAAGGCTTGGTTGATTTCATTGCCATCTGGGAGCATCACAACGTGGAATGAGTTGGCTCAAGCGTTCCTCACTAAGTACTTTCCACCCGCCAAGTCAGCCAAACTGAGGAGTGAGATTACCAACTTTTACCAACAAGATTCAAAGTCATTGTATGAAGCATGAGAAAAGTTTAAGGATCTCTTACGGAGGTGCCCACACCATGGTATACCAATCTGGTCACAAGTGCAAACGTTCTACCAAGGGTTGCTACCAACCATTCAAGCTATGATTAATGCTGTAAGTGGGGGAGCCCTGAACAATAAAACGCCAGAGAAAGCATACAATCTGATCGAGGTGATGGCAAACAATAACTATATGAGGACTCCAAAGAGAAATTCAACAAGGAGATCAGCGGGAGTGCACAAAGTTGACAGTTACACTGCATTGGCTGCTCAACTTACGAACATCCAGAAGCAATTAGGTAACGTGTTGAAAATAAATGCAATTGAATCTTCTTCTCTAACATGTGACTTTGTGCAGGAAATCATGCATCGAACGATTGCCAAGAGGGAAACCCGTTTGCTCAGACTGAACAAGTCAATTACGTCAACAATTTCCAAAAGGGGCAAAGGAATCCGTATTCCAATATGTATAATCCAGCATGGAGGAAACACCCGAACTTTTCATGGAGCAACAATAATGAGCAAAAGCAAGCTCCTGTTTTTCAACGTCAAGAGCAAAAATCTAATTTAGAGAATGTGTTGACCAAGTTCATTGAAGAGACAAGCAAAAGGTTTGAGAAGAGTGACGTCCTGGCTCAAAACCAATCAGCTTCTATTAGGAACCTTGAGACTCAAATTGGGCAGATTCACAACATATTGGTGGGAAGAGCTCAAGAAGTTTTGCCGAGTGACACAGAGAAGAATCCCAAGGAACAAGCGCATGCAATCACCTTGAGGAGTGGTCGAAGTTTGGAAAATTCAGAGGGTGAAAAACAGAGGAAAAACAAACCCTAACCCTTGTGGGATATAAATAGAAGTCTTTTAGCATTATTTAGGGGATTCTTTGGTGAGAAGAAAGGGAGAAAAATCTAGAGAGAAGAGAAGTAACAAAAATTCTGGAGCTTTGATTCACAATATAGAGAAGTTTTCCTTATTCTTTTCTTGTAAACTCATGATGAATGTTTTAATAAAGATGATTGTTTCTTTCATGTTTGTTATGAACTAAATTTATTCTTTAGGGCTAAGATGTAGCCCAATCTCTTAATTATGTATTGATCTTTTATTGTTAATTTGTATTAAGAATTCTTCCTAAGTTTTACTATTTTTCCTAATACTTTTGATTCTTAAGGGCCCAAGAATTGAATGAACTAATGGACTAAGTTGAGATCGAGAGATGATACTTAGTTGGTCTATGGTAGTAAAACCATAGGTTGAGCGAATGCTAGAGATAGGTTACCGTGACTTGTGAGGTTTTGGTAAACTCCATAGAGCGTAATGATCCCCAATTGCTTAAATCTAATTAGAGATAATTCGGGTTAGTAATTAGGGGTTAATTTGATAATTGTTCGAGAGAAAGTTATTGGAAATTTAGGGAGTTTGACCTGTAGGAAGAGCTTAATAAAATTAGCATAAGAGATCGATACATATGAATACGAGTTCGTGTGAAGTCTATGCCCTAGGTCTAGTCATCTTGTTTTTACCCAAAGGTTTATTTTAATTGTTCTCTTTTCAGTTTTCTTTTTAAATTCAATTGTTTATTTAATTTAGGTTTTCCTTGATAAAATTTGGATTGATCAAATAGTAATAGGATAGTTTAATTGGTAATTGATAATTGTAATTCCCTTGGGTTTGATATCCGTATTTTATACACTTTATTCTTGCACGATTTCGTACACTTGCGAAAATCAACCACAAGTTTTTGGCAACAACTCGAAGTAGAAAAAGTGGATAGAAGTGACCATGCTATGGCAGACGATGACACGACCCTCCCGTATCCTCACAGAGTGCAAAAACAGAGATTGGATAAGCAATTCGGTAAGTTTATGGACATGTTTAGAACTTTACATATTAACATTCCTTTTGTAGACATGTTGGAGCAAATGCCGAAGTACGCGAAGTTTCTGAAGGAGATTATCACCAAAAAGAGGAGATTTGAAGAACAAGAGACGGTGATGCTTACAAAAGAGTGTAGCGCATTGTTAAAAAGAAATTACCACAAAAGCTCAGAGATCCAGGGAGTTTTAATATTCCTTGCACAATTGGTAGTTTTTATTTCGATAAAGCTTTATGTGATTTAGGAGCTAGCATTAACTTGATGTCATTTTCTATTTTCAAGAAACTTGGTTTAGGAGAGGTGAAGCCAACCACGATTCATCTTCAATTGGTGGATAGATCCATAACATATCCTAGGGGAGTGGTGGAGGATGTCCTAATAAAGGTAGACAAATTTATCTTTCCGGTAGATTTTGTAGTTCTTGATATGCAAAAAGATCAGAACATACCTTTAATATTAGGAAGGCCTTTTCTAGCTACTAGTAGGACTTTAATAGATGTACACCAAGGTAAACTAATCTTAAGGGTGGAAGACGAACAAGTGGAGTTCAATGTTTTTAAAATGATGAAATGTCTATCTGAGTTGGATACTTGCTTTGAGATTAGCATCCTTGATGACAAAGTAGCAGAAACCTTAGAAGAGAACTATCCTATCTCACCCCTAGAAAATTCTTTAGTCAACTCTACGATTATGGACACTGAATTTGAGAGGGTAGATGAACAACAATTGAAGCCTTACATGTTTGGTGGATTGAAGGATAAAATGGCTTCGACTTTCCTAGATGATCCAGATTGAAGGATACGAAAAGTCAAGCTTACGACTCTAATAAAGCGCTTCTTGGGAGGCAACCCAAGCTCTTTACTTTAGTTTTGATTTTTGTTTTGAATTTATTCTAGATTTTTGCTTAATGTGTTAAGTTGTGATAATTTTGATTTGGTTTGATAGGTTAGTTGTTTATATTTCACCCATAATTTTTGTTATGCACACTAAATTGGCCAAGAAAGGCACATAGTTTGTTTTCTTTTGGATTAGATCCCCGATGACTATTGGATACAACAAACAATATGCATGCCTTCACAAGATTATCTCCACATAAATGTTGCGCACGAAAGGTAGTGTGGTTGTTCTATCTGCACATTGAGGACAATGATCATCTCTAACGTTGGGGGTAAGGAATATTTTCTTATGGTCAAATTGTTTTTGGTGCTTTGAATTATCTCTTTAAAAGCTTTTGGGTGAAATTGTTTTAGGTATAGTTCTCATACATAAGCCAGTGATAAGACCATGATAGTGAATTTGTAACATTGAGATTTTATTAACTTTTGCATAATGTAAAGATGATAGTAGATGACAATTGCATTTAGTTATGACTCTCTTGGGAATGTGTTTGATTGGTTGAATAATTCGGAAACTTAGAGACGTTTTATGTGTGAATATGTCATGGACATTTTTGCGATCTCAACAAACTCTAGAACTTATTTGACAACCACTCGAGGTGAAATCCTAGAGTTCACATCACTTAGGAAATGATTTAGGTTGTTTTTGGACCGATTGAGCCTTTCAAGCCGACCCTTTTTATCATTATCACTAGTTAACCCTTTGAGCCTTTTTAAACACAATTTAGCCTTGTTTTTCTTTCTTTGAACTTAATTTTTACCCTACCCAAATTATGAGCCTAAAACACAATCCTACCCGTTTTATCTTTAAGAGACTTAATTGTAATTCAAGCTTATTACGAGTGTTGGTGAAGAAGTGTAGTTTTGCCACAACCCAGGTTTATGCGAAGAAATTGGTTGGGGGTTGTGGAGTGCTTGTAAAATCAGTGGGGCTATGTGTGTATTTTCTACTTTCTTTGTTTAAAAAAAAAAAAAAATGGGAAAAAAAAAGAGAAAGAAAAGAAAAGTGGGTATTGAAAAGCATTGTGAAGATTTGAAATTATGCAAATGGGTTTATATTACTGTCGAAAAGAAAGAGCTTGATAAAGGTTGGGAAGCTACTGAGTGAAAAAGGGAAGTGTTTTTGTATGACAGTAATGAGAATGAATGAAGATTAAGCCTCTCAATTTGATTTTTGTTGAATTCCCTTTCCGTTCTTTCGTGAACCCATACCCTGGCCTAAAGTTACAACCTTTACAAAGACCTATTGATCCAAGGAAGTGTGAATTTCTACATTAGTGGAGAGTGGTTTGAGAAGTGAGCTTATGAAGTTTGATTCCATGATTCACCTATAAGTCCTAACCCGAATACTGAGATCACAATTTTGTTTATGAATGTTGAGCATAAAACCATCTGGGTTTGTAGACTAATGGTTTGTGGTTGTATTGATGTTCTAGGGTTGATAACAAAAATGGAATTGATATTTGTATTGTCTGTGAGTTTAGGTGATTTTTAATTATTCTATTTGTTTTATGTGTATGCTATTTTTGAGACACCTTTATGAATTGATCCAAGAATTTTTGTTAGTTTTTGTTCTTGTTTGTATTTTTGGAGTTTAGGTTAAGTTTAGTATGGATGTTTGTGGGTATCATCGCTGGAAACCCTCACAAGACTACAACTCGTCCAACGAGGGCCGCCTAGGGGTTTAACGGCTTGTTGCATACGCTAAATGCAATCGTGTCAATCTACGAAAGTGGTTTAGGATAGTTTAGATATAGGTTTTAATTGGTTGTTTTATTTTCAAGCTTAGAGACTTATTTTATCGCTTATTTTGCTAGTGACTAGCAAGAAGCTAGTTGGGGGTTGTGATAAGAGCTTGAAAATACACATTTAGTTAGTGGTTTTTGGGGGATTAATTGTGGGAAATTAGGCTTAATTTGGTAAAGTTGCTTAATATTTTCATAATTGCCTTTTACGGGATCACAGGAATTTTTGAGTGTTTTTCAGGTCACTAGTGCTTAAATGTTATACTCGGATGAAGAATCATGTTGGAAACGGAATGAGTGACGAGTGGAAACAAACGGATCAAGAATTGGAGTTGAATTGAAGAAGTTATGGAAGTTGAAGTAAAGAGAAGATTCTAGATTACGTTCCAGCTTGCGCATGCCTTGGTATTTTGAGAATATCTTGCGCTTTAGAACTCGGATTAAGATGATTCTTAGACCGTTGGAAAGGTGATTCAAATGGCTATATTTCATATGTTTACAACTTTTCCAAATTCCATCGTTATCAAGTTAAAAAATCAATATCTTTGAAGAATAATGGAATGATGCAGGAAAAGGGCAGCAGCTACTGTGCCGCGGCACACTTTCTCCAATAGCTATTGTGACACAGCACAGTGCTGCAGCACAGGCACGGAAGTCACTAGTTTGTTGTCCGTAGCTAGGAGAATAGGGTTAAGGGTTCCAAATCAAATAGAATTAAGGAAAAACAAACCCTAACCCTTGTGGGATATAAATAGAAGTCTTTTAGCATTATTTAGGGGATCTTTTGGTGAGAAGAAAGGGAGAAAAATCTGGAGAGAAGAGAAGTAACAGAAATTCTGGAGCTTTGATTCACAATATAGAGAAGTTTTCCTTATTCTGTTCTTGTAGACTCGTGATGAATGTTTCAATAAATATGATTGTTTCTTTCATGTTTATTATGAACTAATTCTCTTTTCTAGGGCTAAGATGTAGCCCAATTTATGAATATGTATTGACTTAAATTGTTCGTAATTCCTATTGAGCTTTTAATTCTAAGTTTTATTATTGTGCATAATGCCTTCAATTCTTAACGGCTTGAGAGTTTATTGATATCATGGGTTGGGTTGAGATCGAGAGATGAAACCTAATTTGACTAAGGTAATCAAACCATAGATTAAGTGAATGCTAGAGATAGGTTACCGCGGTTTGTGAAGCTCTGGTAAATTCCATAGAACTTAATGATCTCTTAGCTTCTAAATCCGACTTAGAGATATCTTGGGTTGTTGCTTGAGGGTTAATTTGCTAATTGTTCGAGAGAAAGTTAGCAGAATTTTAGGGAATTTGGCTTTTAGAATATGCTTAATTAGGTTAGCAATAATTGTCAATGCATATGATTAAATTGGTGTGAAATCGGTGTCCTAGGTTTAGTTATATTGATCTTGACTTCAAAGTGTTTACAAATTCTGCATTTGTTTAGTTTCTAGTTTATTACTTTTTCATTAAAGTCATTCTTAAAATTCTGTTTTATCAAATAGCAATAGAATAGACTAGTTTGGTACTTGGTAGGTAGTTCCCTTGGGATTCGACACTCGTTTACACAAGCTTTATTATTTGCACGATTTCGTATACTTGCAAAAAGCCTGTCAAATGATAAGACAAAGTGTATGATAAAATTAATGAAATTAGGCTTCTATTCACCATCTTCATTCTTTAGTGAAAATAATGATAACAAAAAAAAAAAAAAAGATGGGTTCTAACATTGGTTTTGACAAAGAGCTGCAATCACTCACATTTCTTTTATCATATAGATAGAAGAAAAACTGATATGGCGCTGAGTACTCCTCGGAGACTTCACTACGCGGCATAGCAACGGCTCCATAAACTGATAGCGGAAGAACTAGCAACTCCCCATCCTTTCAAGCAAAAATAATAGACTAAGAATAGTTGATCTAGAAAAAGATATTAAGCAAATTCTAGCTATAATAGATGATGCACCTGCACACTTAAGTTTGTTTTGTACAAGGGTTCAAACTACACAGATGGCTTTACTTCCAAAGGAACACAATAACCGATGTTCTAATCAAGACCGCTGTCCGTCAAAACGGCTTGTTCAGTGCAACTGAGTCTTGTCCTGTCATATGCTCCATCAATCACCTGGAAATTTGTCAAATAGCTTTGCTCATTCTATCTAGAGAGAATGTATAGTCTAATAATTCTAAGCTTTCCATTCAAGTAAAAGAACAATAAAATTTTAAAAAACATCATTTTTTAACTATGGTATTAGCAGGACTATCAGAATTCCATGGAAAAGTTTAGCACATTAGAAGAAATCCATTGATTAATCCTCAACAAAAAGATCCAAGTCAATAACAACGCTTTGTTCTGAGAATTTGATTACTTACCTAGTTATAATTACAGAGAAGGTAAAGGAAGAAATGAAATGACACGCCAACAAATTTCATTTTCTTTCACTGTTTTTGAGCAATTTGTAGTCTTTGAAAATTTGCCAATTTGGTCTTGTGCAGTTAATGGGTCAAAGCATTTTATCCATTGTTTATCAGATCAACTGCAATTGTAAATTTCCTCTATATTCATTATTATGATGCACCGTTTAATTATAACAAGAACAAAAATAGAACATATAGGATAAGGAATGGAAAATCAAGATTACGTGATTCATTTACAGAGAGCATAACGAGGCTAAGTTGAGGTTCAGCTACCTTACCAGTTTTGCGATATTCCTAGTTGTTAGTGGTGCTGAATATCTATCTAGAACAACCTGAATCCATTAATTTATTATTAGCCAAAATTTATATTATATCTAATAAAATTCATATAACTACATACAAGTGTAGCCCATTTAGAGTGATACGTAATTGGTCTAGTGATTGTGTTTAGCCATCACTCAAGAGATGCTCTTAATGGTAGAAGAAAAAGACAAAGTGTGAAAAGAGAACAGTAATCAAGATATTGGCCCCATAGGTAACCATTACCATGCAACCATGATGAATTTGAGTGACAACCCATGCTAAAGGGAGAGAGGGAGAGAGGAGAGAGAGAGAAACTGGGACAGAGCGAGAAGCAGTTTCTGGTGTTGTAAAACATATTATTCACGCAACCCACCACTAAAATCATATCAGAAAAGAAGAAGTTAATAAGACTCAACAAACTTGATTTAGCATACCTGGATTGTGGCGGTTTTCCTCCGTTCACCCCCAGCTTCTGGGGAAAATGATGAACCATCTTCTTTCTCAATGGTGAGTTCAACAGTTCCTCACCCTGTCAGCTTACAAATGAAAGAGCATCAGTTTCAAATTTCAAGACAGATGATAAAAACAAAAGGTTCTTTCACAACAAAGTTCATCATGTTTCAATCAAATAAGTAATTTTTTTATCACAGAGCAGTTAAAGAAACAAATTAGAATTCTAGCTTTGAAAGGAATGGTAATTTAAAATGGTTCTAGTATCAAAATAAATAGTTACTGTTGGGATAATCTGCAAATCCACTAACCTAACAATCCATAATTCCACACACACAACACACACAATCAAACTGTAAAAGAATCAAGAATACAAGAACACGGATTTTACCGTGGTTCACTTACCCAATATAGGATAAGCTACATCCACATTGAGCTCCAGTAAACTTGGGGCTCACTGCACTAAAGATTAAGATTCTACACCAATACAACCAAGATGTACACCCAATCAGTTCACACACCACGAAACTCTCTCTCACAATAAACTACAACCTTTCCTATGAGAATATTACACCCAAATTCTCAAGACTCAAGGGAAACCTCAACCCGTGATTACAACCAATCACTCAAGATTACAACCTATCAAAGAGATTCACAGCAAACCCTAACAGAGGATTCTCTAAACTAAAGAACAAATGAACAACTACATCTTCGATAGAAATATGAATCGCTCGATCTATACTGTTTTGAGGTGGGATAACTCTGGCCATCAGATGCTGAATTATTTCAATGGTCAGGATCTCTTCTTGTGGCAATCTATCTAAAACAACAGTGTTGAACTTAAAGTTCAACAACGCCATTTTTGTGCTTCACATTAACATTCTCCACCTTGAAGCTCCAAAACCAACCACACTGCTCAGTTTAAGTCTCTCTAGTGTAGTTACCTCCCAATAACCCTTCTCAACTCTATTGTTTGCTGCTTCTTTTATAAACAGCAGGTTCAAACTGTGTTTGAACTTTGTGACAGTTACTACCTTTGTGCCTATGTCAGCTGGATTGTCCTCAGTTGATATCTTTTCAGATCTATGATTCCTTTAGCCACTAAATCCCTTACGAAATGGTACCTCACATCCATATGCTTCATCCTTTCATGGTAGACAGGATTCCTACTTAGGTGAATTGCACTCTGGCTGTCAGAAAACACTGCTATCTCTTCATCAATCAACTCTACCTCAAATAGAATCCCCTTAAGCCATAATGCTTCTTTGAATACATCTGCTACAGCAATGTATTCAGCTTCAGTGGAGGAGAGGGCAACAATGGGTTGAAGCTAGGACTTCCAACTTATGTAATTTCCTCCCAATGTGAAGTAGTATAAAGTGGTAGACTTTCTTGTGTCACTGTCTCCTACAAAATCAGAATCTACATATCCCACAAGATTAAGTGAATTTCCTCTTTTCTTATATTCCAACCCAACATATATTGTACTATTAATATACTTCAGTAACCATTTCAATGCTGACTATTGTTCTATACCTGGATTAGACATGAAATGACTAAGTAGTGAAATGACATAAGATAGGTCAGGCCTGGTGCTAATCATGGCGTACATGATTGATCCTATCACATTAGCCTAGGGTATCTTTTCCATTTTAATTAATTTAGTTTCAGACTTAGGACATTGAGTCTTCCTAAGTGTAAAATGGCTGGCTAAGGGCATGGACACTAACTTGGAATCAGACATTCCAAATCTAGATATCAGTTTCAGTAGGTAGGAGGACTGCTGAAGTTTTAGATCACAATCCTCTATTTTTCTGTTAATAACTATCCTTGGGATCTTTTTAGCACTCCCTAGGTTCTTCAAATCAAACTCAGAATTCAGCCTAGACTTTAAATTATTTATCCTGGTTTTTGATTTACTAATTAATAGCATGTCATCCACATAAAGCAGTAAATACACAGGCATACCAACATTCAAGTCATAGTAAAAGCAACTGTCATATTCACTTCTTTTGAAACCTATACTAGTAATGAAGGTGTCAAACCTTTTATACCATTGTCTAGGGGCTTGTTTAAGCCCATACAGTGATTTATGCAGCAAGCAAACATGCTCAGGGTAGTTTCTATCAATAAATCCCATAGGCTGTTTCATGAAGATTTTTTCATCTAAGTTACCATGTAGGAATGCAGTTTTTACATCTAACTGCTCTAGTTCTAAGTTTAGGTGTGCAACTACAGATAGTATAATCCTAATAGTCTTATATTTGACTACAGGGGGAGAAGATTTCATTGAAATCAATCCCTTCCCTTTGGGTGTAGCCTTTTGCTACAAGCCTAGCTTTAAATCTAGGTGGATCAATAGGAGTCATACCTTCCTTTACTTTGTATAACCATCTGTAGTAAGCTTATGGTTTTTCGGATAGGGTACTAGGGACCAAGTCCCATTTACCTTCAAGGAGTGCATCTCCTCTTCCATGCCAGCTTGCCATTTATCCATGTCTCTGGACCTTATAGCTTCATCATAGCTATCTGGTTCAATTCTCTGGATTTCAGCACCTGTAACCCGAGTAGTAAAGACTAAGTCAGCATGCAAATACCTTGCAGGAGGTTTGATTTCTCTCCTGATTCTGTCTCTGGTGAGTTGATATTGTGCCAATGACTCCTGCTGGGGCTGATCTGAATTTTCAATTTGATCATCCTCTGATTCATCTTCCAAATCTGATGTTGCAGGTGTTTGTTCTTGATTCTCCAGTTCAATTTGAACTCTTACCTACTCCACCTCAATTTGTGTCCCATGATGCTGATCTTGACTAATACTCTCACTGGTTAAGGTACCTGCAGGATTATTAGAAATTCTACAAGGAAACAAATTCTCGTTAAAGATTACATCCTTATTTATAATAACTTTTACCCCTGGTGCATCTCTTTCCCACAGCCTGTACCCTTTATTCCCCTCTTGGTATCCTAAGAATAAACATTTTAAAGACCTAGGTTCTAGTTTTCCCTCACTGGTGTGTGCATAAGCCGCACATCCAAAGGCTCTAAGATGACCTAGGTTGGGCTTCCTATTAGACCATTTTTCTTCTAGGCATATGAAATTAATAGCACTTGAGGGAATCCTATTAACCAAGTAAGCTGCAGTGTTAAGGGCTTCACCCCAGAAAGATTTTGGTAAACTTGATGTAAATAGTAAACATCTAATCTTTTCTAACAGGGTCCTGTTCATCCTCTCAACGACTCTATTTTGTTGTAGAGTCTTCCTCACAGTCCTATGTCTAAGTATCCCTTGGTCACTACAAAATTGGTCAAACTCACTATTACAGAATTCTAGGCCGTTGTATATTATGAGAGCTTTGACTCTCTTATCAGTCTAGTTCTCTACCAACACTTTCCAACTTCCAAACCTAGCAAGGGCCTTATCTTTGGTCTTAAGCAGGTAAACCCAAACTTTTTTGCTATAGTCATCAACTATAGACAGAAAATAACTGCTTCCACCATGTGTTTTGGTTTTTCAAGCCCCCACAAGTCAGCATGAAGATATTCTAGGCAATTAGTGGCCAGGTAAGTTGCTTTCTGGAAACTCACCTTGTGTTGTTTACCTAATATACAAGTCTCACAGAAATTTAAAGTGTCAATAGGATCTTTACTAAACATACCTTGTTGGCTCAGAATGTTGAGTCCTTTCTGACTCATGTGACCCATTCTGAGGTGCTACTTTTTTGTAACAGTAAGCTTAGTAGTAAACAGAGCATAATTAACATAGTTTGAACAGTAATTACCACATAGGATGTAGAGGCCATAACGTTTGACATTTGACACCTTTTAGACTAAGTTCTTATTCTTATACACATTTAGGCAACCATATTCAGCCTTATAGCAGCAACCTGATTCATCTAATGTGCCTAGGGAGATCAGATTTCTTTTCAATTCTGGTATGTATCTCACCCTAGTTAATTTGACAGATTTACCATCATTAAGTCTAAAAGCTATACTCCCAATTCCCTGAACTTGCAGGCATTATTATTACCCATATACACAGTTTCTAACTCACCAGCTTCAAAATCCTGCAACCACTATCTATTAGTGCTCATATGAAATAAGTACCCAGAGACTAACACCCATTCATCTATATTTTCAAACTTAGTCAAGACTTCTGATTCTTGGACATCATTTTTACTAGAGGCCAAATTGCTCTATGTACTATTTTTTTTTTTGTTTCTTGATCCAATCATAACAATTTTTCTTCAGGTGACCAGTCTTGTTACAGAAGAAACATTTCCTTGTTTCTCCTTTTATCTTATGAGTATTCTTGCTCTTCTTTTTATTTCTAAAACCAGTATTAAACTGTGGATTACCCCTAGACTAAAAGGAATGTCCCTTTCCTTTTACAAACAAACTACTGTTGTTTTTCTTGTGGACCCTAAGCTCTAGTTCTCTAGCCTTCAATCATGATGCAATTAGGTCTAGTCTAGGGAGAGTTCCAGTGTAAAGCAGAGCATTCTTAACAACCTGATATTCCTCGGTAATGGAGTTCAAAAGGATCATGGCTAAGCTAGACTCACTGAGTTCTTGATCAGTGCCCTTGAGTACAAGGGTCATTTTCAAGAACTCATCTAGGTTTTCTTCTATGGTCCTAGCACTATCCATTTTATATGAAAACATTATACCTTTCAAATAAGCAAGATTAGGAGCTGATTGAATTGCATAGAGAGATTCAAGCTTACCCCAAAGAGTTATCGGTGTCTCAACACCATCTACCTTCCGTAATACATTGTCAGCAAGGTTCATAACAATAAGGTTGTATGCTTCCTTGTCAATTTCGGCTTTCTTTTTCAGCTTTTCCTCAGGCCATTTGGTCTGGTCCTTCTCCAGTGCAACTACCACTTTGTTATGTAATAGGAGTGCCTTCATTTTCTTTTCCAAGTGTTGAAATCAATTTTGCCATCATAGTGCGCGATCTCAACCCGTGTGGTACTCATTATGTGAAACAGAGAAGAATGGTGTTTGGTAAATTTTTGACTGACAGATTCTAAACAAGGGTTTCACTCGGATTCTTATTACCACAAGAAATTAAGGACATAATTTCGTAGATTTCTAACCCTAAACTGCACTGAATCTTTAAATCAAGAAACCCCAAAAAATTTATCAAATCCTAATTTCAACAGTAAACCCTAAAAAATCGACAAACCCTAAATTGATGGCTTTGATACCACTGTAGGGATAATATGCAAATCCACTAACCTAACAATCCACAATTCCACACACACAACACACAAAATCAAACTATAAAAGAATCAAGAACACAAGAACACAGATTTTACCGTGGTTCACTTACCCAATATAGGATAAGCTACATCCACATTGAGCTCCAGTAAACTTGGGGCTCACTGCACTAAAGATTAAGATTCTACACCAATACAACCAAGATTTACACCCAATCAGTTCACACACTTCGAAACTCTCTCTCACAATAAACTGCAACCTTTCCTATGAGAATACTACACCCAGATTCTCAAGACTCAAGGGAAACTCAACCCTTAACCCGTGATTACAACCAATCACTCAAGATTACAACCTATCAAAGAGATTCACAGCAAACCCTAACAGAGGATTCTCTAAACTAAAGAACAGAATGAAAAACTACATCTTCGACAGAATGAATCGCTCAATCTATACTGTTTTGAGGTGGGATAACTCTGGCCGTCAGATGCTGAATTCTTTCAATGGTCAGGATCTCTTCTTGTGGCAATCCGGTTAAAACGACAGCGTTGAACTTAAAGTTCAACGATGCCGTTTTTGTGCTTCACATTAACAGTTACAATAACATCAGTTTCCATAATATGCAAATGGCAATGCGCATTGAAACAAAGACTAAAAAATAAACCAATCATTCTTGGAGATGACTAACCTTGGATACTTCAAGTATTGCTCAGGCAACAAAAAGGACAACCCAGGAGCCTGTTGTAAACAGGATTCGGTGAGATATTTAACATGCTTACATAGTCCTAATTAAATTTCTACTTGCTATTACTGAATTTATAGGCAAATTTAACGCAGATAAATATTATCAATGAAGTGGTTAAAATTTAAGAAATGATGACAATTCATTTATCAAATATATGTGCTGTTCATGCATCGGAAATGTCATATGTTATTAGCGAACAACAATTGCACTTGCTCATGCAACTCCAGGCGCAATAGTATCCAGAGATGCGGCAAGGCCAATAGATACTTTATCTTGGTCCTGATCCTTAATACAGTTTAGGATTGCTTGCAATCCACCCTATTGAAAAGAAAACTGAAATATCATTCCAGTGGGTTCAGCAATGACGCTGTCAAATGAAGATTTTTTAGCGTCTTATATTAGATTTTCAAGACGTTATTCCCAGGCAGACTAAAGCCACGTAATGAGATGCATTCAAATAAGAAAAAAAAATAAGAAAGTTTTCATTCTTCAGTGATAGGATGCTGATTTCAGGTCAAGCACCTATGAATTAGTCCAACTGCATATCTGGAAGGGATACCAAGTAGACTTGACCCCCCAAAAATGCATATCAAAACGAGTAGAAGGAACTCTAAAATGCTTGTAATGGTCAAACTAAGGTGTTCATATAATAAAATATTTTCTCAGTCAATCCAGCACTAGCAATAGTTAGTGTATATGACTTATGGCAAATAAAAGAAGATTTAATATGAACCGGGTTGTTATTCTTTTCTAAAGTAAATTTCAAATTTCTTCTTTCAAATTAAAATCTTATACCTTCCCATCAATGAGAGATGCATACATTTCACCGTCCGGATACTAGCGAGTATAGAATCCTTTTCATCCGTTGCTATCTGAATTCAGAAGAATGAAAATTATCCATTCGGAATCATGATATCGGATGAACAAAAGGAGAAAAGAACAGAGAGGAAATGTATTAAAATAAAGAGAACTAAATGAAGAAAAAATATGGCATGAATGAACAGAAGATTTTAAGGTTTCAGAAATGATTTTAACAAGATAATACTTCCAATTATGTATGGTTTCTGAGAACAACATCAATGGAGAAAACTTTTCTAAATCAGATAGCAATCTGCATCAGTAGGAAATAACGGAAGGGGTACAGTAATTGGCAGCAAAAACAACAAAATGGTGAATCCACAAGACAATCTAAAAGGAGAAACTCCGGAACTAAAATTGAAACACAAAAAATTGATAATATCCCTCGGTCAAGAATCTTCTGAATTGCATTAGACCAGGAAGTCTCTATGATCACCACTCCTTTATTTGAAATCCCTGCTCATTTTAATTAGTTATTTTGAAAAATAAATGAATACCATTTAAAGCTTTCTTCACATTACCCTCCATAGTTCCATCAGGTTTTCTCTGTGGAATCCTTAGCAAAACTGATATGTCTTCCAAAGAATCCTAAAACAAAAACAAAGATAGATATTGCTTTATGTTCAAGTTAGAGAGTATGAGAACCTAATGTAATTATTATATGTCTACCTGTATTGCCTTCATGTTCGTGTTTGCGGGGATTGCCTTTCTTAAAGCAAGTTCTCCCGTTCTTGGGACTTTGGTGTCAAGAGAATAAAGCACTGCCTTTGCAGGAGAAACAGACCAAAGTTTCCAGCCAACCATACACAACGGAGATGAAATTTGGACAAAAATGAAGAACGCGGCAATTAGAGTCTTGGCTGTCTTCATCCCATTTCCAAAGCTGATATGCACAATTTGGTCGGGATACTATGCCAGTACTCCAGCTCCTACAAAACTATAAATGCAATTTAGATACTGTGATTAACTCAAGAGGAATATAATTTCCTGAATTATTCTAGTCCAACACTATAAAGTTCTAATCACTATGGAGGAAATAGAGAACTGAAAAACGAAAATCACCGAGCAGGGTACAACTTTATTAATCCTGAAAGGCAAGGCGATTTCATTCATAACATTCTAGTTGTAAAGAAAAACTAATATCTTGGGTTTAGGTCATGGAAGAGATGACAAACAAAAGGATCCATGCCAGTAGAACACAAATTATATCTTGACAGCAAAACGCAACCTAGCTGGAAAGGAAAACATAAGCGAAGCCCACAGCCACCATAAAAGAGCCATCACAAGCTTCAGACGGAACCCCACCACACTTAATAATAATGAATAATAAACTAAGAACTATTTACAAACAATATGGCATTTCCAAATGTCTATCAACTTTTCAACCAAGGTATTAGCAGGACTATCAGAATTCCATTGAAAAGTTCGGCGCATTGGAAGAAATCTGTTCGTTTTTATGATGCTGGTTGTGCAAAGAAGAAGAAAGATAAAACTTAAAAACTGGACATATTTTCATTAGACAAAAGTCTGCATATAACATACTTCCACTTACTGTTTCAACAACCATCGAGACTTTTCCTTAATCTCGGCTAAACCACTCAAAAACTAACAACTTCATTACAAAAAAAGTGAGCCAATAAATACAAGGATTAACATTAAATTACAGTAGAACTTAAACCACTGAACCGTGAAGCACTCCCATGCACGTCCATGCAGAGCAAAACTTTTCAGGCTTTCATACATTTGGCAAACCAAACTTCCAGCACAGCATCAACCTTCAACACTCCACCTTGGTGCTTTGGCTGGAAACACCAAGTTTTAGCCTCAAGGCTTCAAACTTGGATTTGCATAATGCCTTTGCCATGATGTCTGCAACTTGGTCTTCCCCTCTGCAGTGAACTAAGTTCACTTCTCCACTGCTCACTTCCCTATGACATGATACTTAATCTTAATATGCTTTGTTCGCCGTGAAGTACAGGATTCTTTGCCATTGCTACAGCCGACTGGTTATCACATAGAATCAAGGTAGGATCCTCTTGCATTTGCTGTAGGTCATTCAGCATCTTCCTAAGCCACACGGCTGGTTCCACATGCGCGGCGAATACATATTCGGCCTTCAGCAGTAGGCGTCCCACATTTCTGCTTCCGGCAACGACTGAACCGATTGCACCCTCATTCAGGGTAGAACACATAACCAGAGGTGCTTCTTGCATCATCCAGGGATCCACCCCAATCACTGTCAGTGTACCCCATCAACTTCAGACTTCCAGATTTCCTGAACCAGATGCCTAACATGCTGGTTCCTTTCACATACCTCAACACACGTTTGGCAACTTTAAAATGCAATTCATTTGGATTGCTCATAAACCTTGAAAGGTAACTTGCTGTAAACATAAGGTTAGGTCTGGTGGCTGATAATACAGCAGACTTCCCACTAAGCTTCTGTATTTCCCTTCATTAATCCTCTCTGCACCATCTATTTTGCATAATTTTAGGTTGGGAACCAGAGGGGTATTCACTGGTTTGCAATTTTCCATTCCAAACCTTGAGAGAAGCTCGGTTGCATACCTTTGTTGACACACAAAAATCTCCCCAACAGCTTGAGTTATCTCCATGCCAAGAAAGTACTTCATCAATCCCAAATCTGTCATTTCAAATTCAGCTTGCATATCCAACTTGAACTGGTCCAATTCATCAGGATTACTCCCTGTCACCAACAAGTCATCAACATATAGAGAAACCACAGCCACTCCTTTCTCAGTTTTCCTAATGTAGAGAGTGTGTTCATTAGGACTGCTAGTATATCCAAGGCTGTATAAATGGTCATTTATTCGTCTGTACTAGGCTCTAGGGGCCTGCTTCAAGCCATACAATGCCTTCCTCAGTAGGTACACATAGTCCTCCTTTCCCTCAACCTTGTAGCCTTCGGGTTGCTTAACATACAGCTCTTCTGAAATCCATCCATTCAGGAATGATGACTTGACATCCAGCTGGAAAATTTTCCAGTTGAACTAAGCTGCAAGAGCCAACAACAGCCTGATTGTGTCTTGCCTAGCAACCGGGGCAAAAGTTTCTGAAAAATCAATGTCTGGTTGCTGTGCAAAACCCTTCAAGACCAGCCTTGCTTTATGCTTGTAAATTGAGCCATCAGGATTGATTTTCAGTTTGAAAATCCATTTAACCTGAATGACTTTTCTTTTTTCAGGTCTTAGTACCAATTTCCAGGTTTGATTTTTATTGATCATGCTCAATTTTTCCTGCATTGCAGCCCTCCACAATTCAGATTTTGCAGCATCAAAATAGCATCTTGGCTCCACCACTGCCGTATTGCACCTTTCATACACATCATCCAAGGTTCTAGTTCCTCTCATAGCATGATCATCTTCCTCGTTTGAATCTGCCTCTTGAATCAGTCCCTCTCTTCTCTCATTCTGACTTGATTCAGCCTGCACATCAACCCTTTTTTCTTCCCAATTCCATACTCCACATTCATCAACCTTTATGTCCCTTGTGATTACAATCTTTTTGGACTCAGGAACATAAACTCTATAAGCTTTAGAGTTGCTGTTGTAGCCTATAAATATCCTAATTTCTGCCTTGTCATCCAACTTGGACCTCTTGCTGGCTGGGATCATTACATAGGCTATGCTTCCAAATTCTTTTAGGTTCCCTACTGTTGGCTTGACTCCAGTCCATGACTCAATTGGTGTTTGATGTTTGACTGCCCTGGTGGGCAGCCTATTCAGTAGGAAAACTGCTGTATTAACAGCTTCGCCCAGAACACTTTAGGGAGGTTTTTTCCAGTCATCATACACCTGGCCATTTCCATAATGGTTCGGTTTCTTCTTTCACAAACACCATTCTGTTGAGGGGTATATGGTGCTGTGAACTGCTGCTTTATTCCAGCTAGGCTGCAGACTGTCTTGAACTCATTTGAAGTGTACTATGTTCCATTATCTGTCCTTACTGCTTTGATCAAGGTTCCAACTTCATTCTCCACCAGCAACTTAAATTGTTTGAACACAGCAGCCACTTCATTTTTACGCTTCAAGAAATAAACCCAAGCCACCCTTGAGAAATCATCAATGAAGAGTACAAAGTACCTACTGCCATTTAAGGATTCTGTCTTCATTGGGCCACACACATCCGAGTGGATCAGTTGCAGCTTGTGACTTGCTCTCCAGGCTTGATCCGAAGGGAATGATGGCCTGCTAAGTTTGCCAAGTTGGCAGGCTGTGCACAAAGTCCTTTTCTCTTCTATCTCAGGCAGGTCTAATACCATGTCCCTTGACTTAAGTTCTTTAATTCCAAGGTAATGAAAATGTCCAAGTCTTCTATGCCATAACTCGGACTCTTGAACCTTGGTGATTAATCTTTGAGTTTTGGTTTTCGGTCTAGAGGAAAGCTTTTACCAAGCATCCTTACACTCGACAACTCATTTCCCTCACTATCCTTTATAATGCAAGAATGGTTTTGGAAATGCAATGTATAATTTCTCTCTATCATTTGACCTACACTTAACAAATTTTGTGCAATTTCAGGTACAAACAGAACATTAGAAATAACCTTAGTTCCTGCCTTAGTTTGGAGTGCCACATCTCCAATCCCTCTTGCTTCTACATAGTCACCATTTCCAATCTTAACCTTAGAGCTATAGGTCCTGTCCAGCCTAACAAAATTCTCCACATTTGCTGCCATGTAGTTAGTGCATCCGCTGTCTATCAGCCACACATCTCTGCTAGTTTGCATTGAGTAGCATGAGGCTACAAATAGCTGTTCTGGTTCACTGGTTTGCTGCTGGTCATCTGCACTTTGTGCTTGCTGTGGTGGCTGTGCAGTCTTGTTCCTGCACACCTTTTCAATGCGGCCGAATTGCTTGCATCCCCTGCATTGAATCCCAGGCCTGAACCAGCACTTCTTTGTCGGATGTCCTTCTTTTTGCAGTGGGAACATGGTGGATAATTTCTTCCTCCACTCTGTTTTCCCCACTGTCCACTAGCTCTCTCTTTTCCTCTCTTATCCCCAGCATATTTTCTATTACTTCCCTGCATATTCACTCCCTTTTGAGCAGCCAACATAGCACCTTCATTTGAGTCCTCCTGCCTCATCAACCTTCTTTGTTCTTGGGCCTACAAGGCATGAACCAATTCAGTGAGGCTGATTTGGGAGAGATCTTTTGAATCTTCTAAGGAAGATATCTTGGACTCAAACCTTTCCGGAAGGCTGACTAACACTTTTTCAACTATCATCTTGTCACTCATCTCAACTCCCAACAATCTGATTTTGTTCACCACACTCATGAGTCTATCTACATACTCTTTAACCTTCTCTACCTCCTGCATTCTCAGCATTTCAAACTCCTGCGAGGTTCATGACTTGCATGTTACGGGTTGTATCACTTCCCATGAACTCTTCTCTTAGTCTATCCCAAGCTTCCTTTGCAGTTTCACACGTAATTATCCTTGTAAATACAAGGTCTGTTACTGCCGAATGTATGTGAGAAAGAGCTCTTGGAGCTTTGGACATTCCCTCTTCATACATTCTCATTTGATTCAAAGTTGGGTTTGGATCAAGTTGAGGTGGATGTTTCTCCTCTTCCACATATTGCCACAGCCCTTGTCCTCTTAGGTAGGCTCTCATTCTAACAGCCCAAATGTGATACTGGTCCCCATTGAACACTAGAGGTGAGAGAGACGCAGATTGAGAAGCCATGCGTAAAACTGGTTGCAATTTTTTAAAAAATTTGGTTCTTCCGTAAGGCTGAAGTTTGATGGTGATTTGGGATGAGTTTTTGAGTGATCTTGTTAGACGATGGTTGGTTGGTTCAGCTCTGATACCATGTTCGTTTTTATGATGCTGGTTGTGCAAAGAAGAAGAAAGATAAAACTTAAAAACTGGACATATTTTCATTAGACAAAAGTCTGCATATAACATACTTCCACTTACTGTTTCAACAACCATCAGAGACTTTTCCTTAATCTCAGCTAAACCACTCAAAAAACTAACAACTTCATTACAAAAAAGCTGAGCCAATAAATACAAGGATTAACATTAAATTACAGTAGAACTTAAACCACTGAACCGTGAAGCACTCCCATGCACGTCCATGTAAAGCAAAACTTTTCAGGCTTTCATACATTCGGCAAACCAAACTTCCAGCACAGCATCAACCTTCAACAAAATCCATTGGTTAATCCTGAAGGAAAAGATCCAAGTCAATAACAAAGCTTTGTTCTTAGAATCTGATTCCTTACCTAGTTATTAAAGTTGTTAGTTGACAGTTATAAGTTTATATTTGTGTATATACAGGAATGTAACAGACTCAACTACTAATGAGAATTCATTTTTCCACACTTCTTAGAATTCTCTCCTGATTCTTTCTTTTCAGTTTACTTGTCCCCAAATTAACATGGTATCAGAGCAATGATTTCGGGGCCTGAAGATTCTGAAAATTTACAGAAAACTTCACTCTGTTCGTCAACAATTTTCAGTATGTTGATCAGTTTCTTCTACTCTGTTTCATCAGCTTCTTCTCTTCTGGATATCGTTTACTCGAAGATCCTTTTATGATCTCTTTTTCTTCGATCAAGAAATTATCATCTTCCTTCGATCAAAATGGCAGCTACTAGTACAGATGGAGGAATACAGTCTTCTTCGAATAATTTAAATGATCAATCAAGTTCATCAATCAACTTTAGTCATCAACTTTTCATGCATCCTTCTGACACTCCAGTTGCTGTTCTTATTTCTTTTCAATTGATTAGTGTGGATAATTACTCGTTATGGAGTAGATCTATGAGAATAGCACTATTAGCTAAAAAAAAAATTGGATTTATTGATGGAACTTGCACAAAGGATAGTTTTCCAGCTAGCTTGCACAATCAGTGGGATAGGTGTAATGCTATAGTTCCTCCTGGATCATGAATTCAGTTACAAAAGAGCCTTCTAAGTGGCAAGTTTTTCAGTTGCATAGAGAAATTGTCACCTTAGTGCAAGGAACTTCATCTATTTCCACTTATTTCTCTAAATTGAAACTGTTATGGGACGAATATTTGTCTATTGTCCAACTTCCTTCATGTGAATGTTCTATGTCAAAGGTTTATGTAGATCACATGCAGAATCAAAAGTTGCTCCAATTCTTGATAGGTTTAAATGAATCTTACTTGCATGCTAGAAGCCAAATTCTCATGATGCAACCCTTATCATCAATTAACCAAGCCTATTCTATGCTCGTTACTGAAGAAAGCTAGAGGAATTTAACCACTACTGCTACTGTTGAATCCTCATCTGAGCCAACAGTACTTTATTCATCATCAAACCAGCACTCAACTAAATCTAAGAAGAATTGGAATAAAACTTGTGAACATTGTCATGTGAAGGGACACAAAAAGGATAATTGTTACAGGCTCATTAGCTACCCTGTTCACTTTAAATTCACCAGAAGAAAGAATATTACTCAGTCTTCAGCAAATAATGTTACCACTACTGAATCATCCTATCACAGTAGTTCTGCAACCACTCCAAATAATACTCAAGCAGCTCCAATCTTTTCTAAAGAGCAGTATGCAGAGATATTGAAATTGCTTCAAAAGGAACCTTCATTACCTCCAAATGATGCACATGTCAATGTGGCAGATATTCACTCTTATTTTTCATCTTTAGACAATGGAGTCTCCTAGATATTAGACACAGGTGCTAGTCACCATATGACAGCTCATTTAAACGTTGTAAACAAATTGATGGGGACAGTTTCTCCTTCTACAGTTAGACTACCTAATGGATATCATTCAATTGTGACAAATATTGGATCTTGTAACATTGGTGCAGATCAGAAACTGACTAATGTGTTATTTGTGCCAGATTTCAAGTTTAATCTGATCTCTATATCAAAGCTCACCAAAGACTTATCTTGCTTTGTCAGTTTCTATCCTGATTTTTGCATATTTCAAGGCCTCTCCAATGGCAAAATACTGGGGATTGGTAAAGAATCAGAGGGTCTCTACTTCTTCATGCCTTCTCATGCATCATGGCTAGTACTTCTGCTTTGAATAAAACTTTGCCTGTTTCTTGTTCAGTTTCAGGAAGCCAACTTTGGCATAAATGTCTTAGCCATGTGCCATATGCAAAACTGAAATATTTTTTTGGAATAAAAACTTAGGCCTCCATTCCAATTAGATATTGGGGAGAATGCATACTCACAGCCTGCTATATCATTAGTAGACTTCCTACTGATGTGCTCCAGGGCAGTTTACCTTATGAAATTCTATTTAGTTCTCCTCCTTCTATTGATCACTTCAAGGTGTTTGGGTGCTTAGCATACGCTTCTAATGTAAGCTCCAGAGATAAATTTGGATTCAAGGCTGTACCATCAGTTTTATGGGATATTCTTCAACACAAAAGGGTTACAAGTTACTAAGCCTACAAGATTTCGGCGTCTTTGTCAATCGAGATGTCAGATTTCTTGAGCACATATTTCCCTTTCAGTTCCAGCAACATTCTCATGTTCCATTATTTCCAAATGATCCTTTCACTACCACATTTTCTGATGACTTACATTCTGCTTCTATCAATCTAGAAACTCCTGCTCCACCATCACCAGATTCACATTTCAATCCTGATCATTCTGCTGGTCTTGATCCTGATGCTCCTTTAATTGAACCTACATCAACATCATCCCTAGCTCCAGTGCCTGTTCCTTCAAATATCAGAAGGCCTACTAGATCACACAAACCTCCAATTTGGTTGCAGGATTATATCACACCTTCGGCTCATTACTTTATTTCAGATGCTGTTTTCTATGATCATCTCTCTCCATATTACAGGTGTTTCTTATCTTCCATCTCTCGAATCAAAGAACCTGCTTCCTTTGCTGAAGCTTCTCAGGATCCTCATTGGATTAATGTTATGCAAACATAGAACAATGCATTAGAAGCTAACAAGACTTGGCAGCTTGTTCCTCTCCTAGCAGGCAAACAGCCTATTGGCTGCAAATGGGTCTACAAAGTCAAATACAATTCTGATGGCACTTTAGAAAGGTACAAAGCCAGGCTTGCGACCAAGGGCTACAACCAATAAGCTGGCATTGATTACACAGAGACCTTTTCTCTGGTGGCAAAAATGGTCACAGTCATATTAGTTCTTGCATTAGCTTCGATTCATGCTTGGCCACTCTTCCAACTTGATGTGTTTAATGCTTTCTTGCAAGGAGATCTTCATGAAGAGGTTTATATGTCTTTACCTCAAGGATTTGGCACTCAAGGGGAGAATCACAAGGTCTGCAAATTGTTCAAATCCTTGTATGGATTGAAGCAAGCAAGTAGACAATGGAATCACAAACTTACTGAAGCCCTAATAAAAAATGGCTACTTGTAGAGTAAATATGATTACTCATTATTCACCAAACAAGAAGGAAGTAACATAGTCATTATGCTTGTCTATGTTGATGACATTTTGATAACAGGAAGTTGCATTAAAATGATAGATCAGTTGAAGGTTATTCTGCAAGATAATTTTAAAATCAAGGACCTTGGTCATCTTAGATATTTTCTTGGAATTGAGGTTGCTAAGTCCTCTGAAGGGATTTTTTTGAACCAAAGAAAGTATGCACTTGAGTTGATTTCGGAGGCTGGATTATTTGCTACGCAGCCTGCTCACACCCCTCTTGAGCAGAATTTAAAACTGACTTCATATGAGTTTGATCAGAAGTTTCCACCAGATGAAAAGGATGAGTTGCTAACATATCCTAGCATGTTTAGGAGAATGGTGGGAAGGTTGTTGTATCTAACCATGACTAGGCCTAATATTTCGTTTGCTATCCAGACTTTAAGTCAACATATGCAGACTCCTAAACAATCACATCTCGAAGCAACATTGAGAGTTATAAGATATGTAAAGAAGGAACCAGCTCTTGGGTTGCTTATGTCTGCAAAAAGTACAAAAGAATTGGTAGCATTCTGTGATTCAGATTGGGCCTCTTGTGCTATTAGTAGGAAGTCAGTATCAGGTTACTGTATTAAGATGGGAGATTCCCTTCTGTTTTGGAAATCAAAGAAGCAAAATACCATAGCAAGATCATCTGCAGAAGCAGAGTATAGAAGTATGGTTGGAACTGTTGCAGAATTGATTTGGTTAACTGGTTTACTTAAAGAACTTGATGTAGAAGCCAAGATTCTAGCGTTACTTTACTGTGATAACAAATCAGCCTTGCAAATTGCAGCAAACCCCATGTTTCATGAAAGAACAAAACACATAGAAATAGATTGCCACTTCATAAGGGAGAAAATTCAAAGTGGCTTGATAGTTACAAAGTACATACCAACTGGAGAATAATTAGTAGATGTAATGACAAAAGGCTTGGGAAGGTTACAACATGAAAAGCTTTTGTCCAAGCTATGCTTGAAAAATATTCATAGGATAACAACTTGAGGGGGAGTGTTAAGATTCAAGTTGGTACATGAGAGGTTCTGTTATGCTGAGCTCTAATTAGTTAAAGTTGTTAGTTGACAGTTATAAGTTTACATTTGTGTACATACAAGAATGTAACAGACTCAACTACTAATGAGAATTCATTTTTCCACACTTTTTAGAATTCTCTCCTGATTCTTTCTTTTCAGTTTACTTGTCCCCAAATTAACAATCAGATCAACTGAAATTGTAAATTTCCTCTATATTCATGTACAGAGAGCATAAGGAGGCTAAGGTGAGGTTCAACTACCTTACCAGATTTGCGATATTCCCAGCTGTTAGTAGTGCTGAATATCCATCTAGAACAACCTGAATCCACTAATTAATTATTAGCCAAAATTTATATTATATCTAATAACACCTTACCAGATTTGCGATATTCCCAGCTGTTAGTGGTGCTGAATATCCATCTAGAACAACCTGAATCCACTAATTAATTATTAGCCAAAATTTATATTATATCTAATAACATTCTATAACTACATACAAGTGCAACCCATTTAGAGTGATAGGTGATTGGTCTGGTGATTGTGTTTAGCCATCGCTCAAGAGATGATCTTGATGGTAGAAGAAAGAGTCAATGTGTGAAAAGAGAACAGTAATCAAGATATTGGCCCTGTAGGTAACCATTACCATGCATGATGCAACCATAATGAATTTGTGCTACAACCCATAACAGAAGCAACTAGCAATCAATAGAGTTAGTGTGTGACAATAGATGAAATATGTCCGTGCTTAAGAGACAGAGAGAGAGAGAGAGAGAGAGGAGAGAGAGAGAAACTAGGACAGAGCGAGAAACAGTTTCTGGTGTTGTAAAACATATTATTCACGCAACCCGCCACTAGAATCATAACAGAAAACAAGAAGTTAATAAGACTCAACAAACTCGATTTAGCATACCGGGATTGTGGCGGTTTTCCTCTGTTCACCCCCAGCTTCTGGGGAAAATGATGAACCATCTCCTTTCTCAATGGTGAGTTCAACTGTTCCTCGCCCTGTTAGCCTACAAATGAAAGAGCATCAGTTTCAAATTTCAGGACAGATGATAAAAACGAAAGGTCTACTTATCTTTCACAACAAAGTTCATCACGTTTCAATCAAATAAGTAAATTTTTTAACACAGAGTAGTTAAAGAAACAAATTAGAATTCTAGCACTGAAAGAATGGTAATTTAAAAAGGTTCCAGTATAGGAATAAATAGTTACGATAACATCAGTTTCCATAATATGCATATAGCAATGCGCATTGAAATAGAGACTAAAAAATAAACCAATCATTCTTGGAGATGACTGACCTTGGATATTTCAAGTATTGCTCAGGCAACAAAAAGGACAACCCAGGAGCCTGTTGTAAACAATATTCAGTGAGATATTTAACATGCTCACATAGTCCTAATTAAATTTCTACTTGCTATTACTGAATTTATAGGCAAATTTATCGCAGATAAATATTATCAATGAAGTGGTTAAAATTTAAAGAAATGATGACAATTCATTTATCAAACATATATGCTGTTCATGCATCGGAAATGTCATATGCTATTAGTAGAACAACTGCACTTGGCTGTAGCAACTCCAATTCTTCAACAGTATCCAGAGATGCCGCAAGGCCAACATATACTTTATCTGGGTCTTGATCCTTGATACTTTTTAGGAGTGCTTGCAATCCACCCTATTGAAAAAAGAAAACTGAAATATCATTCCAGTGGGTTCAGCAATGACTCTGTAAAATGAAGATTTTGTAGTACTTATATTAGATTTTCAAGACATTATTCCCGGCAGACTAAAATTGCCCTTCATCGAAAGATGGCCCCCCCTAAGCCAGCCTGTAGAAGAAGTAAATAACAATATATGTCATAACTTAAATAGATGAAAATCCAAGAGGATGAAGAAAAAGAAGGACAATGTTAACACAGTGTATGATACAATTAATAAAATTAGACTTTTATTTTATTTTTCTTTTTTTTCCATATGAATTGAGATATTTCTAGTAATAGCTCTTTTTTATTGATATTTTTGCTTATGTGAAAGGGTTTATTTTATAATTTTAACTCTAAACCTTATTTCCTTGGTAATATTTTTAATTGAATTTTTAAATCCGAAAACTTTTGTCTTGCACGTGAAATTGACTTTATTCTTTAATTGATCGCTTATACTAATTCTCTTATAAATAACGAAGATTATATATATATATATATATATATATATATATATATATATATATATATATATATATATATAATAAGTCCAAGACCTCCCTAATGTACTTTCATGGGTTATCTTTAGAAAGGATCGGAACACCGTAGTATTAATGCATACTTTCCTACTTGGATACCAATTGTCAAGACCTTATTTAGACCGTGCAACCTTAGAGCTTAAACAATGGCGATTGGCTCTAGGTAAGCTTGAAAACACCCACAAAGAACACGATACCTAATGTGGTTCGGTATAACTCGTCTATATCCACGAACAAGATAAATATATTATAGTTTCATGAACGGGATATACTAGAGTACACAATACTATAAACACTTATATCCAATACCTTGTGTTCTCACATCCACTCATAACCGTGAATTGGTTCTCATTCATATGTTAGTATATAAGATATTTTATTTCTAATAAGATTCATATTTCCTTATTACATTCCTAATAGAATTCTCATCCTTATATCAGTTGTATTCCTTATTAAATTAACTTCTCAAACATAAATGCTTTTGCCTATGGCACACGAGACCACTCCTCACAGTGTTTAACGTGCGTCTTAACGGCCCCAGCGTTACCTACACAAGCTCACAGGAGACCTCTTCGGCCAAGGTCATTTAGAAGGGAACACCACAGTTTTGACACCTTCTTTCCTGCTTTGGTTCCAACTGTTCAGACTTTATTTGGATCAAGCTGTAATACTTTGTATTTTTATGGAATTTTAACAAATTTTATTTTCTGATTTTGGGGGATAAGTGTAAGAAATTGAAACTTTGTGATTTTTAATGAGATGTTTTGCTCGGCTGAGTTGAGTTTGGGGAAAGTTTTGTTATTTGTCTTCGTTTTGATTGGTTTATTTTGGTTCTCTTTCTTATATACATGGAGTTAAATTCTTGGGCATGTATATGTGTATATATATATATCAAATTAAAGTTTGGCATGTTACATGTAGTGTTAATTGATGAATAAAGGACGTGAGTTATTGAAATTGTTTTGTTTTTTGAGAAGGGAAATAAGAATCGGTCAATTAAAGAATGGAAAGCTGCCTTGTTGGGTAAAATCTTTGGGCGTTGGTCTGCTGTGGTTGTCTCGGTGGAACTGGAAAGAATGGATGAAAGACAAATGTTTGGCTTGTACATAAAAAACCAAGTTCACTCACTTTGTTGGTGGAATTGTTATAAATAAAGAAAGTTCTTTTATTTATATATTGCATATATATTTTATATGTTTATGGATTCTAGGAATTGATGGATATTAAGGATACAGGACTTGGGTTTTGGATTTAATTAAATTGGTGTTTGGGTTCAATGGAAGAATTTGGGTCCAATGGTGTTTGGATTTAATAGAAATAATCAGGCTTATGGTGTTTGGGTTTAAGTAAATGGGCTTAATGGTGTTTGGTTAATTGAAATAGTTGGGCTGTTGGGTTTTATTGTTAAGAAGGACCGGCTGTTTTATTGAGGCCCAGTTGATTGTTGGGCTATTGGGTTTATTTGTCAATTAGTGAGCTTAATTGAATTGGTGGATTTAGTTATATTAATGGACTAACTGAATTAAAGGGGTTTAATTGTTAAGTGGGTTGACTTATTATTGATAAGGGCTACAATTATGTTGATTGGGTTTTTGGGTCTTATTCTCTGGTGGGTTGATCTATAAGTAATATGGCCCAGATTGTATGATTGGGTTTTTCTTTAAATGCTTTCATTTGCTAACATTATTTTCCCTTATGTGAATTCTTTCTGTTTAGGGAGTTTGCATAGTGAATAAAGTTTATGTTTGTTCTTATAGATGTTGTTATAATTATTCCGAATGGTTTTTTGAATGATAACGATAAGAAGATTATTATTTATAATTGGTGGAGTTTTAGGTGTTTGTTGTTGAGTTAGTACTAGACTTGGCAAAATGGGCGGGTGTGTCGGGTATGGATCCAACGGGTCGATCTAAATGAACCCAAAATTTCTGCAGTTTTAATATTTTATAATTACACCCTCACAATCAAATACTCAAAATTCAGTTAAATTCACCACAAAAGTTCACAACGTACTCAATTTCTCATCAATTTAAGACCAACAAGCATATAGAAAACAAATACACAAATACAAAGACTCAACCAACAATTAACTTATATCTTATTTACAAATGTTTATTAAATAAAATACACTCAACTAATCTTCAAAAGTTTCATGTAGCAGCACTACCAAAGTAATGCCCCTTTCTAACTTATTTCAACCTGTATTTCAGCTTTCATTTTTTTAATATTCATAATTATGATTTATGTCATTTAATCACTGAGATTGTTTCATAGAGATAAATGAAATAAAAGTGATGTATTTAGTAACATCTCAACAAGTATTAAAATAAAAAAATTGATCTGAAAAATATTTTCAGGTTTTAAATATGGAAGAATTAGTCCACACTACTCACTGAGTCACTAAATGATTTTTTGTGTAAACAAACTTGGAAATATAACATAAACCTTAAAAATAAAATACCAGAAAATTGAGAAAAAAAAACAGTTCTAAGTCATCATTTCTCTGCATTCTTGAATACCAGTATGTTATTTAGTCTACATTAAAAATAATAATAATAATAAAATTGTAATATCAACATACATTGAAATTATTATGTTCAAATAATAAAAGTATGTAACGCCCCACTTGAGGTACGTAGTTTAATTGTGTTGTATTACTTGAATGCTTATTGTTTTGTCCTCATTTGAGTTGGTTTGTTGTTGTTATAGTTTGGTTGGTCCTTGGTTGAGTTGATATTGTGAGTTGATTAAGTGGTTGCCCTGAAATTTGTAAAGACTTAGCAAATTTTTGTGTTACAAACTTCGCCGGGGCGAAGAAGAAGCTTCGCCGCGATGAGGAAGTCCTGCAACCTACAGTGTAGGTTTTGTAAGTTTTCGTGAAGGCGAAGAAAGATTCTTCGCCGCGGCAACGAGCCTGACAAAAATGTTTATTAAGTTTCTAGAGAAGAGAGTAAGGAAATAATTAAGAGAAAGAGTTATAGGAATAGACGAGTAGAGGATTTACTTACTAAGCATTATTTTGCTCACCCCGTTGTTTTTCTATGTTTTTGCAGGTTCTAGATGAGGACACGGTCGGATGGATGTCGGCGGGCGAGGAGGAGTAGTTACACTGTCCACCACACTTTTGTGAACTTTTGTAAATGATACTGACTTTTGTAAAAGAATATGTATATTAAGTAAAAGAAAATTTGGGCCCAACTATTTTTATTAATGTACTCGTATTTTATTCTACGTATTTTTTTTTTTTTTTATGAGTATACTAGTATCAAGCAGTTATTACATTTTTTGTATTAGAACAGAGATTTTGGGATTTGATAGTGTACTATTCTCATCGCTACGACGTCCGATAGCCAACCGTATGAGTTAATTCTTTCCTTACTGTGAGTGTTTCTCAAATTGATCAAATGTGGTTGTTTTGTAACTCGGAATCGTGGTAAAGATGTGATGAATGAGGGAGAACCTTCTAACCCATCAGAATCTACGCCTCCTCCTTTGGATGAAGTTAGAATTCGGGGAATTGTACAGCAAGTTATGACTGAAAGCCAAGGGAGAGTTGAGACCGTGCAGGTACCACCGACTACTAATTTTGGAAGAGAACAACCGGTACCTCCCCCAGTACAGAATAGAGTTGAACCAATTTATGGTCTTCCCAGTCAACATCAACTCTCAGAGTTTAAGGGTACTACGAACCCAGTAATAGCAGAAGAATGGTTTAGGTCCGTAGAGCGTACAACAGGTTATTCCCCATGACGGACCGGGAGAAGATTCGGTATGCGAGTTTCTTATTTCGGGGTGATGCCCGAATTTGGTGGGAATTAATAGAAGATACTCATGATGTTACAGTAATGACCTGGGAAGAATTCAGGCAAGAGTTTGAGGCCGAGTATAAAACAGAGGACCGAGTTCATGAGAAGGTCCAAAAGTTTATTGGTTTGCAGCAGGGGTCCAGTACAGTTAAAGAGTATTCAGTGAGATTCAATGCCCTTGCTAGATTTGCACCAAGAATTGTTAGTACTCCAGTATTGAGGAGAGATAAATTTGTTCATGGGTTGAAACCGGAGATAGCCCGGGACATAATGGTGGGTGCCGATCCACCGCAAACTTATAGTGAGGCCTTGAGACGAGCAATGAGGGCAGAGATATTTGAGAACAAGATCACCCCAGTAGGTCCCTCCATAGAAGGATCAAGTGAACCATCCTCAACCTCGTAGAGAGAAAAAGTTGAGGGTGGAAAGAGCAAAGAAATGAAGAGTAATAAAAAGAAGTTTCAGCTTAGATAGAATAGAAGGGATTGGAGGAGTAAACGACCTCGGACAAAAGGGTTTCCCCCTTGTACTAAATGTGGAAGGAACCACTCAAGAGAGTGTTTGAGAGACCAGAAGGTGTGTTTTTGGTGCCGGCAGCCAGGGCACTTGAGGAGGGATTGTAAAGCTCCTCTCCCATTAGCAGTTCAGAGTTCTAGAGGTACTAGTGCCAGAGTGTTTACAGTGGCACAAGGTCAAGCAGAGGCCAATCCATCAGCTGTAACTGGTCAGTTATTATTCCATGCTATTCCTTTATATGCTTTAATTGATTCTGGAGCCACTCATTCTTTTATATCTTATGGGATGATAGAGAGGTTAGGTTTGAAACCTACTAGAGTGAACCAATCCATTAAGATAGAGTTACTCGATGGGGTTAGTGTTGTGACCCATGAGATGTTATCAGGAGAGTCGGTAGTGATCCATGGACGAGAATTAGCAGTGGATCTAATAGTGTTTGATATCCCCGACTTTGATGTCATATTAGGTATGGATTTCCTAGGGAGGAATGGAGTAGAGATTGATTGTCGGAAAAAGAAAGCGAGATTTAATCTTGATAATGGAGACAAGTTTAGCTTTGGAGAGGGTCATCAGTTGAACATGTTGATTAATAGCATGCAAGCTAGAAAGATGTTAAGAAATAGGTGTTCAAGGTATATTGCACATGTAGTGCAGAGTGGTCATGTTCCTCAGTCAGAGATTCAGAGAGTGCCAGTAGTTCAAGAGTTTCTAGATTTGTTTCCGAAAGAGTTGTCGGGTTTGCCTCCAGAGAGAGAGGTTCAGTTTAGTATTGAACTAGCACTAGGAACAACACCACTATCTAAAGCCCCTTATCAAATGGCCCCGGTAGAGCTTCAAGAATTAAAGAAGCAACTCCAAGAGCTTTTAGATAAAAGCTTTATCCGACCTAGTCATTCTCCCTGGGGAGCTCCAATTTTGTTTGTGAAGAAGAAAGATGAGTCACTGCGGATGTGTATAGACTATAGAGAGCTGAATAAAGTAACAATGAAGAATAAGTACCCACTACCTCGTATTGATGATCTGTTTGATCAATTGAAAGGAGCAGCAGTGTTCTCCAAAATTGATTTGAGGTCAGGGTACCATCAAGTACGAGTGGCCGATCAAGATGTAGCAAAGACTGCTTTCCGTATAAGGTATGGGCATTATGAATTTGTAGTGATGCCTTTTGGCTTGACGAATACCTCGGCAGTATTTATGGACTTGATGAACTGAGTCTTCCATGATTGTTTGGATCAGTTTATAGTGGTTTTCATAGATGATATCCTGGTTCATTCTAAGTCGAGAGAAGAGCATGAGGAACACTTGAGATTAGTGTTGCAACGATTGAGGGAAAAGAAGTTGTATGCTAAGTTGTCCAAGTGTGAGTTTTGGTTGGATCAAGTATTATTTTTGGGTCTAAGGAAGGGATTTCAGTAGATCCGAGTAAAGTCAAAGCAATTCTTGAGTGGCAGAGGCCAAAGACAGTAAAAGAGGTCAGAAGTTTCTTGGGCCTAGCAGGTTACTACCGACGATTTATAACAGGGTTCGCCAATTGGCTAAACTGTTGACAGCTCTTACCAAACAGAGAACTCCTTTTACATTGCAGAAGCATGTGAGGAGAGTTTTCAAGAGTTGAAGAAGAGGTTAACGACAACACCCGTGTTAGTGTTACCACAGGAGGGTGTAGACTATGATATTTATACAGATGCCTCTTTGCAAGAACTTGGTGCTGTGTTAATACAGGTAGGTAGGGTGATAACATATGCCTCTTGGCAATTAAAAGAGTATGAGACAAGATACCCTACGCATGACTTAGAGCTGGCAGTCGTGGTCTTCGCATTAAAGATTTGAAGGCATTACCTTTATGGTGCCAAGAGTAATATCTACACCAATCATAAGAGTTTAAAGTACTTATTCACTCAGAAGGAGCTGAATATGAGACAGAGAAGGTGGTTGGAGCTGGTTAAAGATTATGAGTGTGAGATCAAGTATCAACCGGTGAAAGCCAATGTAGTAGCTGATGCCTTGAGTAGAAAAGCTTATTTGTCCCAGCTCACTAAGTAGAAAGAGTTATTAGCAGAGTTGTGTAGAGAGTAGATTGAAGTAATTCTGAGACGGATTGCCAGGTTAGAGATCCAGTCTACTTTATTGGAAGAAGTTAAAGAAAAGCAAGTAGCCGATGAGTGGTGTCAGAGAATAGTTCAACAAGCGTATGAGGGCAAGACATTAGAGTTTTATTTAAAAGATGGTGTTCTCTATTTCAAAAATAGGTTGTGTATTCCTCCAAGTGATGAGTTGAAGAAGAAAATTCTTGCGGAGGCTCATGACACATCATACACTGCTCATCCTGGAGCAACCAAGATGTATCAAGATTTAAAGAAAGGCTATTGGTGGCCAGGTTTGAAGAAAGATATTGCGGACTTTGTAGCTAAGTGCCTGGTTTGCCAATAGGTGAAAGCTGAACATCAAAGGCCATCAAGGTTGCTTCAGCCACTTAGTATTCCAGAGTGGAAATGGGAGAGCATTTCGATGGATTTTATCACAGGTCTCCCTAGAGTTCAGAAAGGATATAACGCTATATGGGTGATTGTGGATAGGTGATAAGAGTGTAATTTACATATTTTTTATTCCTATAATATTGTGTTTTTGTTATGTTTTATGCCTAATTGAGTTGATTAGAGTTTATTTTGTAAGTTTGGCATATTTGAATAGACTTTAGGAAATAATTAAGAAAAGATTAGGAAATTCCAGATTTTTCGTTATTCTGACCAGTGCTGCGTTTTTCAGGTTTTTCATGGAGTCAGACTTCTAAATTGCAAAAGTGTCCTTCATAAGAAGTAAAGTTTACAAATCAAGCTTTCGAGGAAGGTATTATGGGCGAAAATCCGAGTTCGTTTGGGTTCTCATTAGTCGTTACAAAACCGGACCTGGAATCCTAGTCGCGGTAGGATTTCCTGGCTGAGCATTGAATCTTCGAACGGGCCTAACTGGAGCGTCAGATATCGAAAGCGGGTGATTCAAAAGCCCAGATTCATCTAAACATCTGGGACTACAATTTTTATGAAGTGACTGAGCCCAGAAAATAACTTTTACATTGCGAGAATCCTGGTGCAAGCTGGAGACGAATTCTGGAATCCATATCTGATAAGATTTTGTCAAATCTGGAAATCTATCTTTTAGGAAACGTCTAGGAAAGATTTTCCGTGATTCCTGGGGTAGAATTAGGAGAAAAACATGTTATTTATTCAGGAGTGTTAGGTTAACCAGGGGAGAAGAGAAACAGCAGTAGTTTTTAGTTTTTTTTCAGTTTTCTTTTACTTTCTACGTCAAGATGTGAGGCTGATATTTCTTCTTCAGTTCAAGGGGATTTTGAAGCCTAAATTCATGTCATTGGTGTAGCCTAACTTCAGTAACATTGTTCTTAATCTTGTTTTTATTGGAATTGTTTATGTTATTCTGTTTTAATTGTTTATAATTTTCTGTTTGGGTGATTTAGTAATGGCCTGCTGAATTATTTCATCGGAATTTTATCTGTTAGAGTTAGGAATTGTGATCCGTAATTGTCCTTTTTCTATTCAACGAGTGACACATGATGATAGCTGATTATGAACAAGTTTTCAGTCTATTGTCTTGAATAACATAACATAAGTTAAATAATCCGAGCTTGCGTGATTGTTGCTTAGATTGATCTATTCTCCTAATTCTTAAGGCTGCCATTGAATTAAATTTAGAGAGCTTGTTCTAGGTTGTTCAAGGGTTAGTATCTACTCGAAGAGCTTATTTCAGTAGTGACAAACTAAGGGAGAATTCGGGTAACAGAGCTTGTTGTTTCCTAGGGTCAGTAGTTCCACAATAACGAGATAGAATAGTGTTACGGTTATTTTATATCAAATGCATGTTTAGGTGGATCTTGAACCGAGAACTAATTGTGTTTAATTTGATATTTTCTACCATTTGAGATTTCTTTGTTTTACTTTAGTTTGTGTTGTTTACAACCCCCTTTCATTACCGTTGTCATGTTTACTGTTTAGGATTTTATTTGTTTTGTTATTTTTGTTGTGGTTATTGGATAGAACATAGGAATTAATCGAACCATTCCCTGTGAGATCGACCCTTACTTACCCTATATATAATTTAGTAGTTAGGTTAGGAAGGTTATCAATTTGGAGCATTCGGCACGCTACCAATAGGTTAACCAAATCACCCAATTTCCTTCCAGTAAAGGAAAGCACTACTGCAGATCAGTTGGCTCAGATTTATATGAAGGTGATAGTCAGGTTGCATGGAGTGCCCAAGACAATAGTGTCAGATAGAGATTCCAGATTTGTTTCAACTTTTTGGATGAGTTTATAGAAGAATTTGGGTACTCGTTTAGCATTTAGCACTACCTACCATCCTCAGACAGATGGCCAAACAGAGAGAATGAATCAGGTGCTTGAAGATATGTTGCGAGCTTGTTGTATGAATTATAAAGTATCCTGGCATGAGATGTTACCCTTAGTGGAGTTTGCCTACAATAACAGTTACCAATCTACAATCAAGATGGCGTCTTACGAGGCTTTATATGGTAGATGATGTAGGTCTCCCCTACATTGGGATGAGATATGTGAGAAGGATCAGTTGAGTACAGTTCTTGGGCCAGAAATAACTCAGAAGATGATAGAGAATGTAAAGTTAATCAGAAACAGAATAAAGCAAGCCCAAGACAGACAGAAAAGTTATGCTGATCTGAAGAGAAAAGATGTAGAGTTTAGAGTGGGTGACAAAGTGTTTCTAAGAGTTTTCCCCTATAAGCGGGTAATGCACTTCGGAAGCAAAGGGAAGTTGGCATCGAGATACATAGGTCCATTTGAAGTATTGTAGCGAGTGGGAAATGTGGCCTACAGATTGGCACTACCACCTAGCATGGACAAGGTGCATGATGTTTTTCATGTCTCGATGCTTCGGAAGTACATAAGTGATCCCTCCCATATCTTAAGTATAGAGGACATTGCCTTAGAAGAGAATTTTGCATATGAAGAACACCCAGTTCAGATTTTAGACCGAAGGATTAAAGAACTTCACAATAAGAGTATTCCGTTAGTGAAAGTCCTTTGGAGAAACCATAAAGTAGAAGAGGCCACCTGGGAGGTAGAACAAGACATGCAGGATCGTTACCCGGAGTTGTTTGTATGAATTTCGGGGACAAAATTCTTTTAAGGGGGGGAGAATTGTAATGCTCCACTTGAGGTACGAAGTTTAATTGTGTTGTATTACTTGAATGCTTATTGTTTTGTCCTCGTTTGAGTTGGTTTGTTGTTGTTATAGTTTGGTTGGTCCTTGGTTAAGTTGATATTATGAGTTGGTTGAGTGGTTGCCCTGAAATTTGTAAAGACTTGGCGAATTTTTGTGTTACAAACTTCGTCGAGGCGAAGAAGAAGCTTCGCTGTGGCGAGAAAGTCCTGCAACCTACGGTGTAGGTTCTGTAAGTTTTCGCTGGGGCGAAGAAAGATTCTTCGTCGAGACGACGAGCCTGACAAAAATGTTTATTAAGTTTCTAGAGAATTCTTCCTTTAGGGCACAATGACCATTCTAGCCCTAATTAGCAAGAAAAGTGGGGAGTGAAATGCAAGGAAATTGCATAGAGAATAGTTTAAATATGGGTGCATTTGCAAAGAATTAAAAGGGCAAAGGTGGAATTCCTAAGAAAGAGTAATGGTAAATTGGGAAAGAAGGTGTAAAAATATGAGTAAATAAGGGTTAAGTCTTAGAAACCCTTTCATTCTTCTTCTTCCACCGCCATACTCATTCACCATTTTCTCTCTACTTTCCATCCAATCCTTCAAGGATTTTAAAGGGCTTTTGAGTAGTTTTTGGGTAGAAAGGTGATTTAAGGCATCCTAAGGTAAGGGCCTTTATTCTAGATGTGAAATTTAGCTATAAAGGTGTTAACGTCTTATTGTGTTATTGTTTAAAAGTGTAGAGAAAAGACATCTACCAAAGGAAAAGAGAAGTGCTAGTGGAATCACACCATCACAAGGTAAGTAAATCCAACTCAAGCTAAAGTTTAAGAAATCCTTGAGTAGAGATTTCTTTATGCATGTATAAATGATGTTTGTTGAGAAATTGAGTAGAGATGTATGTTTGTGTGTTGAGAAATTGAGTTGAGATGAGTATTTATGTAGTGGTATTGGATATGCTCTCTTTATGGGAAGTGTTAATGTGTGATGAGTTGAGATGATGTTGGAGGAGATTGAGTATATATTTGGAAGTGTTCTTCTATGATAGGAGTTATGTCCATAAAAGGGAATTTCTTCCCATTTTGGATGGTTACAAAGAGAAAGAGAATTGTAGTTAGAAAAGAGTTTTTGTATGCACATGAGTTGTTTGATGAAATGCCTAAGAGAAGTATGAGAATGAGTTATGAACATTAATTCTTGCAACATTGCATATTGGCATTTCCTAAGTACATTAATGAGTATGAACCATCCATATGCATTAATTGTGCATTAAGAAATAGCTTGAGAAAGAGTAGAGAATTTCTACACTATGAGCATTAGCTTGAGAAAGAGTAGAGACTTTTGTGCTTAAACTACTCTAAGAGCTAAAGAAGATAATAGAATAGGTTGTGAAATGGGGAACCCGTGAGTGATGAGTAAAGTCACGAGAATGGGTGCTTTGTGATCCCCAGCAGTGCCTCCGGTCAGATGAGGCCGTGACCGTCACGAAGAGTGGAACATGAGGTTCCAGTCGTGTCTCCGGTAAGAAGGGGTCATGACATTCAAGAGATGGACAGAAAGAATGTACACTCACATGGCCAAAGATTCTGAATCCATGCATAACCAAATTTGATCGGTACAGAAATGAGTAGAAGTCACGTAGAGTGGGAGAGCTCCCGGCCATGCCTCCGGTAAGATGAGGCCATGACATTTCCATGAGTAGAATGGGAAAACAGAGAAATAGAAAGAACAGAAAGAGAAAATGAGTAGAGTCACGAAGAGTGGGTTGAGTCCCCAACCGTGCCTCCAGTAAGATGAGGCCGTGACATACACCAGAGAGTATATAGAAAAGAGTATGAGAAACAAAAACAAAAACAGAACAGAAATGAGAAGAGAAGAGATTAAGGAAAGAATTACGAGAAAGAGTTACGGGGATAGACGAGTAGAGGATTTACTTACTGAGCATTATTTTGCTCACCCCGTTGTTTTTCTATGTTTTTGTAGGTTCTAGATGAGGACGCAGTCAGATGGATGTCAGCGGGCGAGGAGGAGTAGTTACACTATCCACCACACTTTTGTGAACTTTTATAAATGATACTGACTTTTGTAAAAGAATATGTATATTAAGTAAAAGAAAATTTGGGCCCAACTATTTTCATTAATGTACTCATATTTTATTATATGTATTTTTTTTTTTTTTATGAGTATAGTAGTATCAAGCAGTTATTACAAAGCATGAATGTTGCATGATATCTCAACGAATACTTGCTTCCTTCACAATTCATGAAGCTTATACTATTGTGCTAAATTAATTGATAATTATTATTATTACTTCTTGAAAAATCTTAGATACAATAAAGGTGCCATTATATGTCCAGTAATCTACTCAACCCTTCACTATATTCTACTAACTCATTATACTATACAACATTAATTAACAAAATATAAATATAGACACCATCACTTAAGCTCAACTGCCCTTAAACTACTTTTCTCACATCCACAACAAACAGTAACACATAGAGATAGTGGGAATAAAATTCAATCAATCCAAAATTACAACTTAAAAGTAGTTGATAATACATTGAAAACAAACAAATTTCAGAAGAACAAAAACAAAGCATAAGGAGTTCCAACTAGTTAATTAAATAAGAATGATACAAATAATGGTTGTCTAATAATATATGGATTATTATTTTAAGGGATTTTTGATCTTGTTCTCTCTCATATATTATTAGACAACCATTATTTGTATCATTCTTATTTAATTAACAAAATATTTTTGTACTATTAAACTTGCATTCAAAATTCGAGTATAAGACAATATTATTTCAAATTTTTTTTTTTTCAGCTCTCTCAAAAATAAATTATTGGTTTTGGCCCCAAACATGACAAGTTAATAGCATTATGAGAGGATAAATGTATAACCACTCTGGTAAACATGACAAGTCACCAGTACTTGAAGCTTGAAAACAGAATTCACTGTTTGATTTTGTTTTATAAAATAAGATTTTGGAAAGTAATGCTCTAAAATTTTGTCATTGTTCGAGCTTATTTCTTTATTATTATTTTTTTTCCTATAGATTTGTAAATTCATATACAAAATTGCCTAAGTCATTGTCTGGTCAATTTCTTTTTTTAATTTATTTATATTTAATTTCTCTGTTCATTTTGATTGTCTTAAGACTTCATTTAGATTGGATAGATAAAGAAGATAAAAATTATAGCTTATAAATGATTTGATAATTAAAACTTTTTTGGTGTGCTACTAAACATAAATCCTTATCACCATTTATATAATACAATGCAGGGGAATTGTCAATGGATCCTGCGACAATTATTGAAGTTATAAAGTGGATAGCTCCTCCCGGTTGTAGATATGGAAGTACCATAGAAAGTTTAATGAATTCTTGAGTGCTCTGGAAAGAGAGAGACAGGATCTTAGTATCCGCATGGAAACTATACAACAAAGATTGAATGGGGAGCTTCGTTATCATAAAGTAACAAACACAGAAGTGGAAAGTTGGTTGAGAAAAGCAGAAAAGATCTTCGAGGAGACAAAGAGAATTGAAGATAAATTCAGAAAAGGCAACTATTTTTTGCGTGGTTGGCGAGGAAAACTTGTTGATGAAAACATCCAAGAAGTGAAAAGGTTTATGATCAAGGTGTTTTTCCTGCTGGTTTGGTAACTGATGCTCCTGATGACATTGGACTGCCACTACCAACATCAGAAATGGTAGGTGAAGATAGTGCAAAAGAAAAAAATTTGAAACTCTTGATGGGTGATGTGGTATGCAAGATAGGTGTTTGTGGGATGGGATGGGTTGGTAAAACAACCATCATGAAGCACACTCATAATCAGCTCTTGGAAGAAAGAAATAAGTTTGATAAAGTAATTTGGGCAACCATATCAAAGGAGTATGACGTTGTTAAACTGCAACAAGACATTGCAACTGCACTGGGGGAAGATTTGTCAAAACAGAATGATGAAACCACACGGGCAGCAGTGTTACAAGATATGTTGAAAGGAAAAAAGAGATATGTGCTAATTTTAGATGATGTGTGGAAGCAAATATCTCTAGAGCAAGTTGGAATCCCTGAACCAACTGTAATGGATGGATGCAAATTAGTTTTAACAACCCGTTCCACAGAGGTGGTTCGATCCATGGGTTGCGAGGAAATCAAAGTTGAGCCACTTTCAGAAGTGGAGGCAATCAAGTTATTCTTGACCATTGTTGGATCTGAGCTTTTGGATATTCCCACTTTACAATCAACTTTGAAACTAATTGTGAGGCAATGTGATGGTTTGCCTCTAGCAATTGTTACGCTGGCCAGCAGCATGAAAGGAGAGCGAGATGTTCGTATATGGGAGAATGCATTAAATGAATTGAAAGCACGTATAGGAAGTCTTGAGGATATGGTAGATAAGGTACTTGTACGTTTGCAATTTAGTTACGATCGTTTGAGAGATCCAAAAATCAAACATTGCTTCTTATGTTGTGCTTTATATCCTGAAGATTTTGCAATTAACAAGGAGGTGTTGATAGAATATTGGATTGTTGAAGGATTTATCGATGAATTGGAGAGTAGAGAAGCTATGTATAACAAAGGCCATGCTAATTTGAAGAGATTAGAAGAAAATTGTTTATTAGAAAGCGCGGATCATGGGGATCGTGTGAAGATGCATGATCTGGTGAGAGACATGGCAGTGCACATTACTAGTCAGAGAGACATGGCAGTGCACATTACTAGTCAGAGACCTCGATATCTGGTAAAAGCTGGGATGCAATTGAGAGAGCTACCAACTGAGCATGAACGGACTGAAGGTCTTCAGAAGGTTTCTTTAATGCGCAACTGCATTTCAAAATTTTGCTTAGATATGACACTTCCTAAGTTTACAGCACTCTCTACCTTGCTTTTGCAACATCATGGATGTTTAGAAGAGATTGATGACTCTGTCTTTACGCTCATGACTGAGCTTAAGGTTCTTGATCTTTCTTATTGTTATAATATCAGAAATCTGCCCAATTCTATTTCTGGCTTGGTAAAACTCACTGCATTGTTGCTTAATCATTGTGGTAATCTAGCACATGTGCCTTCTTTGGCAAAACTTGGGGCTCTGAAGAAGTTGGATCTTGGTTACACGGGTGTTACAGCCATTCCTGATGGACTAGTGTTGGTTCTTGGAAGAGAAGTCCAAATGTAAAGGATGAATATTTGCAATGAAGGAGACGGCAAAAAAGACCCTTCTTAGTCTGTGTATTTCATTCATAAAACATAGTCATTTATACAGACTTTTTAACACTGTATTACCTAGGGGTGTTCAAAAGAACCGGTTGGAACCAGAACCGGCGGGTACCCTGGGTTTGGTTCCGGTTCCTACCCGAACCGATCGTCAATGGGTAGGTTAGGTTCCGGTTAAATTTGTAGAACATACTGTCAGGTTCCCGGTTCCGGTTCTTATAGTTAGGAACCAGAACCGGAACCAGGAACCAGGAACCGAGACTAATATAAAATAAAATTAAAGATTAGGGGAGTTAATATAAACTTTTGTAGAAAAAGTAATGTGAATACATTTATATTTATATTTCATAACATTTAAAATAAGTTGGTTTGACTTTTGAGAATCTACCTTTACAAAGTAATGGAGTTTGTAATTTTGAATTTATAATTTGTAATTTTATTTTTGTTAACAAGTGCCAGGTGGGGGGTATTTGTAAGTTTTTAAAGGTTTTTTTACCATTTTAAAAACTTTTGGGGGGTCGTGTAATTTTACAGGGTACCCAGAACCGGAACCGGAACCGTTGTTACAGGTTCTGGTTCTGGATACCTAGGAACCGGAACCATCGGTTCCGGTTCTGGTTCCGTTCCTTCAAAAATTGTAGGGTACCCGGAACCGAACACCCCTAGTATTACCTACTGCAATATAATAAACCTATTACAAATCAACTTTAGCAGAAAACATGCACCTAACCAAGTCTAAGTCTCAACTAAACAAGACACAAAATCTGCATTTAAATGGCTAAATATCTGCTCCACAACCACCGCAAACTTAACAAAATAAACATGAGCTGTAACTTTGGCTCCAAAACATATTTGAATATCCACCCGAAAGGTTGTCCCATTTCCAGCAGATTATCACCTACATCATCACTTCTCCTTGATAAGCTTGCTGGAAACACCAAGTCTAAGTCTCAAACTCTCAAACTTGGTTTTAGGTAGTCCCTTGGTCATGATATCAGCAAGTTGATCTTCACCCTTGCAGTGGATTAGTTTTACTTCAGCATTGCTTTCGGCTTCCCTCACAGCATGAAACTTGATCTTGATGTGCTTTGTCCTACCGTGTAGGATTGGATTCTTAGCCATGGCCACTGCTGATTGGTTGTCAGAGAAAATTACAGTAGGTTCTTCTTGAACCTACCTCAAGTCCAGCATAATTTTCCTTAACCAAATAGCTTGGTTAACTACGACAGGAGCAGAAATATATTCTGCTTCTACAGTGGACTGTGTTGTGGTATCTTGCTTCTTGGAATGCCAGCATACGACCCCTAAGTTCAAGAAGAACACATAACCTGATGTACTCCTCATGTCATCAATGCAACCAGCCCAATCACTGTCAGAGTAGCCAACAAGCTGCAATTTTTCAACCTTTTTGAACCATATTCCAAGCTCAACACTTCCTTTAACATACCTCAGCACTCTCTTGGCTGCTTTAAGATGAATCTCACTAGGATTGGACATGAACCTAGAAAGAACACTAGCAGCAAACATTAAATCTGGTCTGGTGGCAGTCAAGTACAGAAGGCAGCCTATGATGCTTCTATACATTGTTTCATCAACTTTCTCAACCCATCATCCTTACTCAATTTTAAATTCACAGCCAATGGAGTGTCCACTGGTTTGCATTTGTCCATGTTGTACTTATGCAAAATTTGAGTTGCATACCTCTTTTTATTGACAAATATCCCAAGGTGACTTTGGTGGATTTCCATCCCAAGAAAGTAGGACATCTCCCCTAGATCAGCCATCTCAAATTCCTTATGCATGGCTGATTTGAAATCATTAAGTTGATTTGAACTGCTCCCCATGATGAGTAGGTCATCAACATAAAGTGAAATTATGGTACACTCATTTTCCAGCCTCCTAACATATAATGTGTGCTCATTAGCACTCCTTGCATAACCCAAACTCATCAAATACTCAGATTCAGCTGTATCAGGCTCTTGGAGCCTGTTTCAAGCCATATAAGGCATTTCTCAGCAAATACACCTTATGCTCCTGCCCTTCCACTTCATATCCCTCCGGTTGCTCCACAAAAATTTCCTCATTGAGCCAACCATTTAGGAATGCTGACTTGACATCTAGTTGGTAGATTCTCCACTCAAATTGGGCAGCCAATGCAAGAAGAATCCTTATAGTATCATGTCTAGCCACCGGTGCAAAGGTATCCGAAAAATCCACACCATATTGTTGAGCAAAACCCTTAACAACTAGTCTTGCTTTATGTTTATACACTGAACCATCAGGCCTTAGCTTCCTTTTAAAAATCCATTTTACTTGGATCACTCTCCTAGTTTTTGGTCTGTGAACTAACTCCCAAGTTCCATTCTTCTCAATCATGTTTATCTCCACCTACATTGCATTCCTCTAGACTTCGGATTTGGCAGCCTCCCTGAAGTTTGCAGGTTCAATCATGGCTGCATTACATCTCTCATAAACCTCAGTCAAGGACCTTGTTCCCCTTATTGGAAAATCATCATCCAAGTCTGCCTCTCCTGGAATGTCAAACCTGTCCACTGGAGCATCTGCAATCTGCTCTATTCTGTCCATTTCAACTTCATTTTTCTCCAGTTCCAGGTCCCTTTTTCATCCACCCTCACATCCCTTATGATGTGTATCTTCTTGGCTGCAAGATCATATACTCTATAGGCTTTGGACTGCTCACTGTATCCTATAAAAACTCCTGTCAAAGCCTTCTCATCAAGTTTGCTTCTTTTAGCTGCTGGAATGAGAGCATAACACACACTCCCAAAGATCTTCAGATTTCTAACTGAGGGTTTCATTCCATACCAAGCTTCATAGGGTGTTTGATTTGTCAAGGCTTTAGTAGGGAGTCTATTAAGCAAATAGACCCCTGTATTTACAGCTTCTGCCCAAAATGATTTAGGCAGCCTCTTCTCAGCAACCATGCACCTTGCCATCTCCATTACAGTCCTATTCTTCCTCTCACTAACTCCATTTTGCTGTGGAGTATAGGGACAACTAAACTGGTGAATAATTCCAGCCTCCCTGCAGATTTTTTCAAATTCATTGGAAGTATACTCACTCCCATTATCACTTCTAACATTCTTTATGCTTAAACCTGATTGCTTTTCAACTTGTACTTTAAACCTCTCAAACACCACTGCAACTTCACTCTTTAATTTCAAAAAGAACACCCAGCACATCCGAGAATAATCATCAATGAAGAGGATAAAATACTTGTTTCCATTTAAGGATGGTATTTGCATAGGTCCACACACATCCGTATGGACAAGTTGTAGCTTTTCACTAGCTCTCCAGGCCTTGTTTATAGGGAAGGGAAGTCTGCTCATCTTGCCAAATTGACAAGTAGAACAAATGGTTTCGTTTTCACCAATTTCGGGCAGATCATAGACCAATTCTTTGGTTTGAGTTTCCCTAAGGCTATGGTAGTTTAAGTGGCCTAATCTCTTATGCCATAAGTCGGTCTCATCTAAACTCACAACATGTGTTTCTATGTCAGGTTTGTTCAGCCTAATGGGAAAACTTTTTTCCCATCATTCTAACCTTCATTAATTCATTCCCTTCACTATCCAAGATTGTGCAAAACTGGTCCTGGAAGTGTAAGGCATATTTCCTCTCCATCATTTGACCAACACTCAAGAGATTATGACTTAAACTAGGCACATACAAGACATTGGAAATGAGTTTGATACCTGATTTTGTTTGTACAGCAACATCTCTTCTCCCTTTCACAGCTACAAATTCCCCATTACCAACTTTAACCTTGGAATGGTAAGACTTGTCCAAATTTACAAAGTCTTCCAAGTTTGCTGTCATGTGATTTGTGCAACCACTATCTATCAGTCAATCATCATTTTGAACTTGAACAACACTGCATGAGGCCACAAACAACTGCTCTGGATCTGAGTTTGGCTGCTGGTCCTCCACAATCTGAGCTTGCGGTGTTGACTAAGTTGGTTTGCTTTTGCATACCTTTTCAATGTGACCATATTGCTTGCATGATCTACACTGAACATTAGGCCTAAACCAGCACCTCTTTTCACTATGCCCCTTCTTCTTACAATGAGCACATGGTGGAAATTCTTTCCCTCCAGTCGGTTTATTCCACTGGTTTCCCATTCTCTCCTTTCCTTTCTTTTCTCCCGCAGGTCTCTTGCTTCCACCCTGGCTTGGTTTACCTTTGAATCCAGCCACCATTGCACCTTCAGTAGTGTCCTTTTGCCTCAACAATCTCCTTTGTTCTTGAGCTTGCAGGGCATACACCAAATCAGTGAGGGTGATTTGTGTCAAATCCTTAGAATCCTCAAGTGAGGATATCTTAGATTCAAACCTTTCAGGTAGGCTAACAAGAACCTTTTCAACTATCCTTTTATCTATCATCTCCTCTCCCATTAATCTGATTTTGTTTACCACATTCATCAACCTATCCACATACTCTTTTACGGTTTCGGACTCCTGCATTTTCAGCATCTCAAACTCCCTCCTCAAGTTTAGCACCTGCATACCCTGTGTTGTATCACTACCACCGAACTCTTCTTTGAGTTTATCCCATGCTTCCTTGGCTGACTCATATGCCATGATTCTAGTGAACACTTGCTCAGCCACTGCTGCATGGATATGGGACAAGGCTCTAGGTGATTTGGTGGCTTCTTCATCGTGTACTCTAATCTGGTTCAAGGTGGGGTTTGGCCCCAATGCAAGTGGTTGTTTATCCTCTTTAACATACTGCCATAATCCTTGTCCTCTCAGGAACGTTTTCATTTTGACAGCCCAAATGTGATATTGATCCCCATTGAAGGTTTGGGGAGATAGAGAGGTTGAGGGTTGTGCCATTGAGTCAGTTTGAGTGATGCTTGGAACTGATTTCAGCGTAACAGGGGTTGAGAAAATGTAGAAGAAAATATGAGATTTTCAGGCCCTTAAGATCAATGAAGCTCTGATACCATTTGTTGGTTCTTGGAAGAGAAGTCCAAATGTAAAGGATGAATATTTGCAATGAAGGGGACGGCAAAAAAGACCCTTCTTAGTCTGTGTATTTCATTCATAAAACAGAGTCATTTATACAGACTTTTTAACACTGTATTACCTACTGCAATATAATAAACCTATTACAAATCAACTTTAGCAGAAAACATGCACCTAACCAAGTCTAAGTCTCAACTAAACAAGACACAAAATCTGCATTTAAATGGCTAAATATCTGCTACAAACTTAACAAAATAAACATGAGCTGTAACTTTGGCTCCAAAACATATTTGAATATCCACCCGAAAGGTTGTCCCATTTCCAGCAGATTATCACCTACATCATCAACTAGAGATGTTGGTACATCTCAAATATCTTGATCTTTATGCATACGGTATAAGAGAGATGCCTGGTGGAATATTACCAAAACTCTTCCGTCTTCAATACTTGAGGTTAGATAATGCGATTCGTGCGTAAGAAGTTTCAAGATTGAGCAAGTTGGAATGCTTGGGTATTCGTTTGAAAACTGCAAGAATACCACATCTACTTTTCTCTAAAACAACAAAGATGCCTCAATTACTATTCTTTTAATTCTGTAGGATTGGGATATTATTTTCTAGAAGGAAGAAGGGGAAAAGCGGTAGGAATTGGTGGATTGACAAACTTTGGAGACTCCATTAAGATACCGACTGACATTCGGAGGCTAGTCATTGCAGGGTGTGATTGGAAGAACTATATGGCATATTATGGGAGACATTCTGAGATTGTTCCTGCTTCCATGCAAAATTAGGATGGTTATGCCACTCACTATCAAATGTGTTTGAATACGGATCATTCCGTCTCTGGAAACCTTGTGCATCTTGCACTTGCTCCTCAAAAGTGAAGGGAGTTGGTTCGTCAAATGTGTACTCAACAGCTAAAAAGTCTGAAGGCATAGAAAAGACATCCTGACTTGGCCTACCGGGAGGTGGTTGCCTAGAAGCTTGCCCATGTATAGATATGAACGTGTCAAATTGATAGGCTAAAGACTCCAACTTGGAGTCTATATCGTCCAAAGGAGAAAACTCATAAATGCCACCATTCCTAGGCGGTTGCCCTATGATAGGAATCCTAGAAGCTAGATGGTTGTGCATGGGATACAAATTATCATCCATCTTACGTGCTTTCTATTTTCAAATCCAAGGGTACTAAAATTGGCTGATACGACTATCTACCAAGCATTCATCAACAAGTACATCAAAGGTTCCACCAACAACCACAACATCAAAATTAAACGAAAAAGAAAAAGAAAAGGAACAAAAAGCAAATTCAAAAACCACACATAAAGAAAAATAATGCTAAATATGATAACACCCTAAAAAAAAAAAAAAAAAAAAATCCACACAATAAACAAACTAAAACTAACAGTCAAACAAAAAGAAATTATTACTAAATTAAAAATTAAATCCTATGAATAAAAACAAAATATGCAAAACTAAAACAAACATGCAAACTAAATGAAAACGAAACATGCAAACATCACGCAAATGATTAACAAGAACTAAAAAGAACTAAAGCAAAAAAAGATTAGAAAATATCACAATCGGGTCACGCTTAAACTTTGATGCACATGACGCACTGCAACATTTCCCCAATTGCGATCTTCCTGCAAAATAAAAACAAACACGAATGAAACTGTCCTAATGAAAATTAAAGTATTTACAAACCCAAATACACACAAAGTCAAAAGCACGTTGCTCCCCAAGAACAGCGCCAAAATTTTGTTAGACCGGTCGTCACGGTCACAAAATTAAACCTAAATACCGTAGTTAGCGGTAAGCAGGGTCGAATCCACAGAGAGCAAGACTAATGACCTAATGTATATTTGAGTTAACGAAAGAGAAATTGGCAGAATGATTGATTAAAACTAAAGAAACTAATTACTTGCAGGAAATTAAAAGCATTAAATAAATTACTAACTAAAACACAATATTAAAAGCGTTGCCGCTACGGGTTCGGTTTGACTCAAGACCAACTCTCACAATTCCTCTCCTCGCTCTTCAATTTCCTAAACCTACAAGGCTAGGCAAATCAATAAAAGTATCTCTCGGCAATCTAGGTATAATCTATCCTGTCTCCTTGTCGTCTTAGTTACAGATCGATTGGTTAAAGACTATCATTGACTAATCGAAAAATGTTAAACCCTTAAACACCACTAGTTGGTACAACGTTAACAAGTACAACCTACTAACCTGTATCATCCAATCAACTAATTACACAATAAATGCATTCCTAGTAGAAATGATATTAAACGCTACTACAACTTGATTGCAATCGATCAAGCAATTTAAAGTCGTAATCAACATTTAATAATCTCAAACCGACATTCAATTATGCAAAAAGTTATATATCAATAAACGTTCTCAATGGACATTATCAATTCAACACGTCGAGTATCAGAATAATATTAAAGTATCGCAAACAAACTGAAACGAAGACAAATATAATCTGAATACAAGAAACTTAACCAAATATCCAACATTCCGGGCTCATCCAACTAGTCGAGAGCTGATGAGGAGATTAGTGGAGTCAATCTTGATCTCGCCTACACCGTAACGAACAACCGAGAACTCAGTCGCTCATGGTGGTGATGACGGAGGCAGAAACAGTGGAAACGGAGCTGATCATGGCGAAAAGAAGGTAACCGACAGCGATATGATGCGAAGAAGGGCCGAAAACAACCAACGGACAGCCCGGAATACCAACAGCCGCGGTTCGTCGGAAAACGTTAATTTTCCAGCGGGTCTCCGGAAAACGGTGGCGGAAATGGAATCCGAAGGTACCGATGGAAAGCTCTGGTGATGGGGAGTTCAGATCAGGTCCTGGGGAGGTGAGAAGTTTCCGGAAATGAGCAGGATCTGGCCTGGAAGATGAAGAGGCGCGACGGCAAAACCGCGGATTCCGGCGGTTTTCGCGGCGGCTTAAGCTTGGAAATGCTAGATCCGGCTATGGGGAATGAAGATCTACCCTTGGGGAGCTGGGACGTCACCGGAAAACGGCTAAAACTGGCCGGGAAGACGAAACGTCGCGATGGGAAGATGAAGCGTCGCGGTGGTGGTGCGTGATTCGCGGTGCTGACGGTGGCTGGTGAATGGCGGTGCACCGGGAAGATGAATCGTCGCCGGAGGGAGACAAAGGGTCGCCGGAGCTCGCCGGAAAAGATGATGAACAGCCCCCCCTGTTCACGCGATCTGCACTTTTCTTTTATAGAAGAATGTGTAAAATTTTAGTTTAGTCCCTATATAATTAAAAAGTAACAAAATCAGCCCCTTAAAACATGACATTTTACCCCCTAAATAGCATAAATGAAACAAAATCACCCTTAATCCATAAACCACAACCCAATATCAACTCATATATTTTCCAAAATCATTCCAAACACGTTAAATTCATAAGAAAAATATTAAGAAGCGATTTTCATGAATAAATTCATAAATTCTTTAATTGTCTCAATATACTTCAATTTAATCACAAATGGGGTATTTTTATCACCAAAATAGTGTCACTTTCATGACTCTAACAGATGCCTGGTGGAATATTACCAAAACTCTTCGGTCTTCAATACTTGAGGTTAGATAATGCAGTTGCAGAAGCAGAAGAAGTTTCAAGATTGAGCAAGTTGGAATGCTTGGGTATTCGTTTCAGAAATCTGCAAGAATACCACATCTACTTTTCTCTAAAACAACAAAGATGCCTCAATTACTATTCTTTTAATTCTGTAGGATTGGGATATTATTTTCTAGAAGGAAGAAGGGGAAAAGCGGTAGGAATTGGTGGATTGGCAAACTTTGGAGACTCCATTAAGATACCGACTGACATTCGGAGGCTAGTCATTGCAGGCTGTGATGATTTGGGAAGGGTAAACGATATTTCTTCTTTAAAAGATGCAACTGACCAGAGGACCTGCTGGATTTATTCGGGCAAACAGATGGAGTGCTTCTATTATTTGTCCTCTTACACAACTGCACTTCAGACCCTTGAGTATCTGTTTCTCGAGTATTTGGATAATTTAATTGCAATACGAGGGGAAGAAATTGAAGGAGCTGAATCCACATTACCAACACCAATAACACCTGGAATCTTCTCTTCTCTTAAAACTGTTTTGATAGAGAGTTGTCCAAAATTGAAGAGACTGTTCCCGCCGAAGTTGCTGCGAAACCTACAAAACTTAGAAGAAATTGAAGTTTGGAATTGCTCAGGACTTGTGGAAATAGTAGAAGCATCAAGTGATGAAGAAGAAGAAGATAAGGAAGCAAGTAAGAATTCTGTCAGACTCTCTCTTCCAAATTTAAGATCTATCGTTTTGCAATTTCTACCGGAATTAAGGAGCTTCTGTAAGAGTTGTTACGCAATCCATTGTGATTCCCTCAGAAGCATTTGTATAGAGGGATGTCCAAAGCTGAAGACGATCTCTCCCTTGTTTCCGCAACCTGACAATGGGCAGCCATTTCCTCCCGCCTCCCTTGAAAGTCTTGCAGTTTATCCAAAAGAATGCTGGAATTCACTGGAATGGGACCATCCCAACACGAAGAATGTCCTTGAACGCTTCCTTGAGCAGTAAAGTTAAAATAAATTGATTACAATGATTAAGTTTTTATTTTCTCTCTTTATAACAATGATTTAAATGGGTTTTTTGAGACTTTGCTTATTCATCTCTTCTTCATTGAATTTATAAAATTTACATTAATGGTTCATTGTTTAATTAGATAATAAGTTTAAAATGAATTAAGTTTAAATGGACTCACTTAATAAAAACTTCGTCTTAACATTTTTACCGTTCATCAATGAACAAATGACAATTAAGAGCAATTTATGAAAAGTCTTTAGAAGTGTAAGAATTTCTGCAAGATTACTTTTGAACAACTTTGGTTTACTTACTGAATTAATGTTTATTGTAGCTATTTGTAATTCACAGAGAAATTGTGGCCATTATTCTAGACAGTGTCACGAACACTTAAAAGTAAGTTTTCTTTCACTTTCCCTTTGTATCTCTTATTTTTTTTTTTTTTTTTTTTGTTCTTCATCATCTGATGCTTATTTGACTTTTCTTATTTAAATTTTCCCAGGCAAGGCTAGCTGGCTAGTTATTCCTTGCGCAAAGTCTTTTTCTTCTATATTTATTACGATCTTTTGTAATGTAAAGTTTGTTTATCGATATGTTTTCTTTAATTCACTGTACCATGAAGAAACAAGTATGTGTGTTTTCCTTAATTCATTGAACTATGAAGAAGCAAATATGTGAAGGTTCTACCATTGAAAGTGTTTGGAGTCAGAATGCAATAGCAAAAGATGGTCAAACGAATACAAACAACATTTAATCTAACAACACAGCTTGCACCAAGAAAATCAATACAAATTACAACAAAAATCAAGTAAAAAAAAAAACAAAAAATGGAATGGAAGATGAAACTTAATTTTGTAAGAGAACTATAAATAAAGCAAGAAAGAAGAAGTAGACGAATTGTATTTTGGGAAAATGAAGTCATACTTTTCTAATGCATTACTGTTTCTTTATATACAATAGTCAACTTATGAGTTAACTAACTACACAGCAGCAATAAAACTAACTCAACAACAGTTAATTAACTAAACAGAAACTTAAATTACATAAATGTCCTGTATAGCTAATACCCCCCCTCAAGTTGGAGGGTGATAGAGCTCTAGTACACCCAACTTGTGTAATAGGTGATGATGAGGAGTCTTTCCAAGGGCCTTAGTAAGAATATCAGCTAGCTGCTCAGAGGAGGAAATATGCGCAGTAGTGATAAGGCCATTCTTGAGCTGCTCATGGACAATATGACAATCAATGTCAATGTGTTTGGTCCGCTCATGAAACATAGGATTGGAGGCAATGTGATGGGCAGCTTGATTGTCACAGTGAAGGGTGACAGGAAGCAAATTTGAGAAGCCAAGTTCTTTGAATAATTTGACCAACCAGATGATTTCACAAATAGTAGAGGTCATAGCTCTATATTCAGCCTCATAGGAAGACTTTGAAATAGTGGGTTGGCGCTTAGACTTCCAAGAAATGAGAGAAGAGCCAAGAAAGAGGCAAAAACCAGTAACGGATTTCCGTGTCATTTAGCAAGAACCCCAATCAGAGTCACTATATGCTGATAAACATAGAGTAGTACGGGAAGGAAAAAATAAACCAAGGCCAGGAGCTGATTTCACATATCTGACCACCTTTAGAGCTGTTGTCATATGGGATTGCTTGGGCTGATGCATAAACTGACTTAATAGGCCAACTGAGTAGCTAAGATCCGGCCTGGTCATACAGAGGTGCAATAGTTTACCTACCAATCTTTGATAAACAGTTGGATCCTCAAGGAGATGATCATGTTGTGCACTGTCAGAAGGAAACTGATGGTCATAAGCTACTGAGGTAAGCTTAATATTGGACTCCATGGGAACCAAGGATGGTTTGGAACCTAATAAACCTGATTCTGAGATAAGTTCCAATGCATATTTACGTTTATAGATGCTGATTCCTTTAGATGATCGAGCTACTTCAAATCCTAGGAAATGTCTTAATACACCTAAATCTTTCAGCTTGAAATTGTTATGCAGCAATTGCTTAGTTTAAATGGACTCACTTAATAACAACTTCGTCTTAGCATTTTTACCATTCATCAATGAGCAAATAACTATTAAGAGCAATTTATGAAAAGTCTTTAGAAGTGTAAGAATTTCTGCAAGATTACTTTTGAACAACTTTGGTTTACTTATTGAATTAATGTTTATTGTAGCTATTTGTAATTCACAGAGAAATTGTGGCCATTATTCTAGACAGTGTCATGAACACTTAAAAGTAAGTTTTCTTTCACTTTCCCTTTGTATCTCTTATTTTTTATTTTTTTTTATTTTTTTTCATTTTTTTTTGTTCTTTATCATCTGATGCTTATTTTATTTTTCTTATTTAAATTTTCCCAGGCTGGGCTGGTTGGCTAGATATTCCTTGCGCAAAGTCTTTTTCTTCTATATTTATTACCATCTTTTGTAATATAAAGTTTGTTTATCGATGTGTTTTCTTTAATTCACTGTACCATGAAGAAACAAGTATGTGTGTTTTCCTTAATTCATTGAACTATGAAGAAGCAAATATGTGAAGGTTTTACCATTGTAAGTGTTTGGAGTCAGAATGCAATAGCAAAAGATGGTCAAACGAATACAAACAACATTTAATCTAACAACACAGCTTGCACCAAGAAAATCAATACAAATTACAACAAAAATCAAGTTAAAAAACAAAAAATGGAATGGAAGATGAAACTTAATTTTGTAAGAAAACATATCAACTCTTATTTGGCAAAACAAGGTGATCTTGACCTTGAATTAGCTTTGTGGATCGAATTACGTCCCTTGTTTTTATGTGTGGCAGAATTTCTCTCCCTATTGCCGTGTATCTGTGTATCAAAATTGAAATAATAAAACTTGTGGCATTTTATGTAAACATATTAAAGGTTAAAGATGTTACCCAAAAACTAAAAATTGTCCTTCATTAAAAGATAGCCCCCCTAAACCAAAGACTATGAGTCATAACTTGAATAGATGGAAATCCACCCTAAACCAGCCTACAGGAGAAGTGAAAAACAATGTAAGTCATAACTTGGATAGATGGAAATCCAAAAGCATGGAGAAAAAGAAGGATAACAATAAGACATATTGTATTATACAACTAATAAAATTAGGCTTCTATTCACCAATTTCTTTCTACAGTGACAAAATATATATAAAAATAAAATAAAAAGAGTTGGGTTCTAATACTGGTTTTAACAAAAAGCTGCAATCACTCACATTCCTCTCATCATATAGATAAAAGAGAAACTGATATGGCGTTGAGTACTCCTCATAGACTTCACTATGTGCCATAGCAACGGCTCCATAAACTAATAGTGGAAGAACTGGCAATTCCCCATCCTTTCAAGAAAAAATAATAGATTGAGAATAGTTAATCTGGAAAAGATATTAAGCAAATTCTAGCTATAACAGATGATGCACCTACACACCTAAGGTTGTTTTGTACAAGGGTTCAAACTGCCCAGATGGCTTTATTTCCAAAGTAAGACTATCACTGTTATTCTTATCAAGACCATATCCATCGAGCGGCTTGTTCAATTGCAAGCTTGAGTCTTGTCCCGTCATATGCTCCATCAATCACCTGAAAATTTGTCAAATAGCTTTGCCTATTCTATCAAGAGAGAATGTATAGTCCAATAATTCTAAGCTTTCTACTCAAGGAAAAGAACAATAAAATTTCAAAAAACATCGTTTTCTAACCATGGTATTAGCAGGACTATCAGAATTCCATGGAAAAGTTCAGCACATTAGAAGAAATCCACTGATTAATCCTCAACAAAAAGATCCAAGTCAATAACAAAGCTTTTTTTTTTTTTTTTTTTTTTTGAGAATTTGATTACTTACCTAGTGTTAGGGTCAAAAATCGTCTTCGGCCCAAATAGGAAAGCCGGACCATTTGTGAAGAGAAAACCAGGCCTAAATCCCAAAGAGGCCCAAGCCAGATTAGTCCCATTCGATACGAGATACGGCCTACCCAAACCATCTGGGCACGGGCCTCCCAAGTCCAGTTCACTTCCTGGGCCTATAGGCGAGTTCCGAGCCCATGGCCCACTGATCATATTCCTGTTCCTGATCAATCTCCTACTCGAAGTCATTTTCCTGTTCAGAACACTTTCCTACTCGAAGTTACTTTCCTGATCAGGTTCACTTTCCTATCCGGACACTGATAAGACAGCTTACCACAGCCCTAATTCTTCTAGGGTTTGCATCAGAGTCACATTAGGACTCTTACTCCCACCAGGATTGGGAGGCTAGACAGTCACTATATAAACAGAGGTCAGCCCTCTCACAGGGGACACACTACATTACACCTTCACATCCGAAGCTCCTACTTGAGAGCTTTACATCACTGCCATAGTCATAGTCTCCGACTAGACTTCCGATAACCTCTCTACTCCCTTGCCCTCACTATACTATACTAGCCTCTTTCAGTCTTGCTGACTTGAGCGTTAGAGTGGCTACGGAAAACACCACCCCAGTGTTTCCTGTTCGCTTCACGCGTTTGTTTCTCTACATGTGCAGGTGCAGCGGATCGCTAGTGGCCTCAACCTCACGGGATCAGACCCCCCTTCCATACAGGTAGATTTTTATGTCTACACCTAGTTATAATTACATGTAAGTTTTTGGAGAAGGTAAAGGAAGAAATGAAATGACGCGCCAACAAATTTCATTTTCTTTCACTGTTTTTGAGCAATTTATATTCTTTGAAAATTTGGTCTTGTGTAGTTAATGAGTCAAAGCATTTTATCCATTGTTTAGTCAAATCAACTGCAATTGTAAATTTCCTCTATATTCATTATTATGATGCACCGTTTAATTATAACAAGGACAAAAATAGAACATACAGAATAAAGGATGGAAAATCAAGATTACATGATTCATGTATAGAGTGCATAATGAGGCTAAGGTGAGGTTCAACTACCTTACCAGTTTTGCGATATTCCCCCTCCCCACTCCCCGGTTAGTGGTGCTGAATTTCCATCTAGAACAACCTGAGTCCTAAATGCATTTATTGATTATTAGCCAAACTTTATTGTTAAATTGGTGAAGTCTACGACGTCGTTTAGACCCAAGCAAAAACGCTGTCGTTTCGTTCATTAATTAAGTTAATCTCAGCCATTCAACTAAACATGATCTGATAGCTCCAGTCCAATCAAAAGTCAATAGTATAAAAAGGGACTATTCATGCATTTTGGCAGGCAGATTGAGTTAGGGGTTTTCCTCTTTGTTTTCTCTGTAAAGTCAGTTTATCTGAGTTAGGGTTTCACGTTCATTCTGGTTTTTCTCTGTGTGAATCTTTCTAGAGTCTTGTTTGAGGGCAGGGGTTCCTTAAAGGGTATAGAGTGCTCTAGTGATTGTTGGGATTTACGGGATAAAGAGAAGTGAATGAGTGTGTGATTCTGTGGTTGACAGTGAAGTAGATTCATCTGTAAATTGTAATCTTTGAAGTAATTAATCCTAGTGCAGCGAGCTCCATATTCTGGAGTTCAACGTGGATGTAACTTGTTCTATATTGAACAAGCGAACCACGGTATATCTTGTGTTGTGTGATTTTTCATTGTTCTTGTTTTGTCTGTTTTGTATTGTGACTAATCTTGCAGATTAAAGGATTGGTACTGATTTACGACATTGGTATCAGAGCCTTTTAGGTCTAAATTGAGTCTAGGGTTAGAAATCGTTCAACTCTTGACGAATTCGAAAATAAGGGTTTGTCAGATTTTGGGGGTTTTTTGATTTAAAGGTGCCTAGATCATTAGGCTATCAAATCTTGCTGAGTCTTGGGATTAATTCGTGAGGTTAGGTCACATACACAAGGGATTAACGAAAATAGGGCAAAATCAAAATTAGGGTTTTGTCAAGATTTAGGGGTTTTCTTTTCGAATTAGGGTTTCGAATATTTCTAAGTCTGTTTAAGGGTATATAGGCTGGAAAACCAGTAACCGCCTTAAAAACTGCTTGGCAGTATTTGGCAACCTCTAGTGTAACAAAGCCACGTACTCCTTAGATTGTTCTGTCCTATCATTGTAAGTATGAAGAACACTACCACCCGTGTAGAGATATCCCAGTATGATGGGAAGATGGATTTCAATACCTGGAAGAAAAAGATGAAGGCACTTTTATCCCACAATAAGGTGGGAATAGCACTGAAGAAATAAGAAACCAAGTGGTTAGAAGAAAAGACGAAAAAGAAAGCAGAGATAGATGAAGAAGCATACAATCTGATAATCATGAATTTATCAGATAGTGTTCTGCGAAAAGTGGATGGTCTTGACACACCAATAGAGCTCTAGGGTAAACTCGAAACTCTGTATGCATTGAAATCTGCTCCTAATTTAGCATTCTTGAAAGGTGCCCTATTTTCTGATAAAATGGATGCCTCTAAGTCATTAGAAGAAAATTTAGATGAATTTCTAAAAATGACATTAGTGCTAAAAGGAACTGATCAGGAATTAGGAGATTCTAGTCTTGCAATGATTTTGTTAAATTCTCTTCCTGATGAATATTTAGCAGTAAAGAATGCATTACAGTACACTGGAACAGTCCCTAGTGTAGATCTAATAATGGCTGGCTTAAAATCCAGAGAACTAGAGTTGAAAATACAAAAGAGAAATGGGAATAATCTCTTTGTAAAAGGAAAACAAGACACTGGTCATTTCGGTAAAGATACTGGAAAGGGGGTTCAACAAAAGTTAGGGCCAAAGAATAAGAAGAAAGGCAAAGGCTATAATAACAATAAGTCTAAATCAGAGACTAGAAAGTGTTTCCATTGTAACAAACCTGGTCACATCAAAAAGAATTGTTATGATTGGATTAGGAAGCAAAAGCAGAACAGTATAGAGAGTAACCTAGCATCCTCTAGTAATAGCATTGAAATTACTGAAGCCCTTACTGTGTCTAGTTCTAAAATTGCTAATGAATGGGTGCTAGACTTAGGATGTTCCTTTCATATGAGCCCTAATAAAACCTGGTTTCAAAACCTTATACCTGAAATGGTGTTTATGGGAAATAATAACTCATGTAGGGTTCAAGGGATTGGTAACATTACTCTTAGACTTAAAAATGGCAGACTAATAATGTTAACCAAAGTTAGGTACATACCAGAGCTTAATCGTAACCTGATCTCATTAGGCACATTGGATAAAGCAGGTTGTATCCATAGAGCTGAAAATGGTTGCATTACTGTTTACAAGAATGATCAAATTCTGTTTGAGGGTGTTAAAAGGCATGGTCTGTACATATTGAGTGGTCAATATCATCAGTTGAATGTTAATTCTGCTTTCATATCTACTAACATTTCAATTGCAGAGAAATGGCACTTAAGGATAGGCCATATAGGCCAAACCAGTATGAGCTACCTTAAACAATAGGGTTATTTTGGTAATGAAAATGTGTCAGACTTAGGATTCTATGAAACCTGTGTCATGGGTAAACAACACAGGTTGAGCTTCCCACAAGGAACTCACCTATCTGTGAATTGTTTAGAATAGCTTCATGCTGACTTATGGGTCCTGAAAGAGTCAAAACACATGGGGGGGAACAGTTATTTTTTGGCCATAGTGGATGATTTCAGTAGGAAGGTGTGGGTTTACCTTCTTAGGACCAAAGATGAGGCACTAAGTAAGTTTAAGAGTTGGAAGACTTTAGTAGAAAACCAACTTGAGAAAAAGGTGAAAGCACTCATAACTGACAATGGTCTAGAATTTTGTAACACTGAGTTTGATGCATATTGTAGAGACTAGGGGATTATGAGAAATAGGACAGTTAGCAGAACACCTCAGCAAAACGAAGTTGCTGAGAGGATGAACAGGACAATGTTAAAGAAGGTTAGGTGTCTCCTTTTCATAGTTGGACTACCTAAGTCTTTTGGGGGGGAGGCTTTAACCACAGCTGCCTATTTGATAAATAGAACTCCCTCTAGTGCAACTGGTTTTATGTGCCCTGAAGAAAAATGGACAAGAAGAAAACCTTCACTTAGCCACCTAAGAGTATTTGGCTGTGCAGCCTATGGACATACAGTAGATGGAAAATTAGAACCAAGGTCCCTAAGATGTGTATTTTTGGGGTATCAAGAAGGAACCAAATGATATAGGCTGTGGGAGAGAGAAACCCCAGGGGTAAAGGTTATCATCAATAGAGATGTTGTTTTTAATGAATGTGTGTTCCCTTGCAGGGTTACTAATAACAATGCAGGTACCTTAAGCCACCATCTGGAGACTCCACAGCAAACTAACAGTACTCAGTTTGAGGTGGAGTCAACAAGGCAACAGGAGCCTGAGACCAATACTGATGAACTAGAATATGAAACTGAGCACACTACAACTAATACTGAACCTGATAGTGAAGATGAAAATAAAGAAAACATTGACAATGCCCAACAAGATGATCTGGCTCAGTATCAACTAGCCAGAGATAGAACCAGAAGGGAAATATGACCACCAGTAAGGTTCAGTTATGCAGACCTCATCTACACTGCCCTGCTGGCGGTGTAGAGATCCAAAGGACAGAACCTGACTCTTATGAATAGGCAATCAACTCAAAGGACAAAAAACATTGGCTTGCTGCCATAAATGAGGAGATGGACTCCCTGAGGCAGAACAAAACCTGGATTCTGGTCCCAAAACCTGGATTCTGGTCCCAAAACCCAAAGATGTCAAACTGGTGGATTGTAAGTGGTTGTACAAGCTAAAGGAAGGTATAAACAAAACTGATCCACCAAGGTATAAGGCTAGGTTGTTAGCCAAAGGCTACACCCAGCGAGCAGGTATAGACTTTGCTGAGATTTTTTCACCTGTTGTTAAATTCAAAACTATAAGACTGATGTTATCTATAGTAGCCCATTATGACTTAGAGTTAGAGCAGTTAGATGTAAAAACTGCATTTTTGCATAGGGAATTAGAAGAACAGATTTATATGAGTCAACCTATAGGGTTTAAGGATAAAGGTTCCCTGATCATGTATGTTTGCTGCATAAATCTCTGTATGGACTTAAACAGTCACCTAGGTAGTAGAACAAGAGATTTGACTCCTTTATAGTAGGCATAGGATTTACTAGAAGTGAGCATAATAATTGTTTCTATTTTGCACATGTGGATACAAATCCTGTATATCTGTTATTATAAGTTGATGACATGCTATTAATTAGTAAATCTAAGGCCCAAATTGAGGAGTTGAAAGGAAAATTGATGAATTTGACATGAAGGATTTGGGCTGTGCTAAGAAAATTTTAGGTATGCTAATAGAAAGAAACAGGAAGAATTACAGTCTAAAACTGCATCAAATGCCTTATCTGCAAAAACTTGTGTTAAAGTTTGGAATGAGTGACTCTAAGTGTGCCACAATGCCCCTATCTAGTCACTTCATCCTGAGTAAAGCCCAAAGTCCTAAAACAGAACCTGAAAGACTAAAAATGGAATCCATACCATATGCAAATGCCATTGGTTCTGTTATGTACTCTATGATCAGTACAAGACCTGATTTATCATATTCGATATCACTTCTAAGAAGATTCATGTCAAATCCTAGATGTGATCATTGGAATGCTTTGAAATGGCTTCTAAGATATATTAAAAGTACTGAAAATGTTGGTCTAAATTTCTGTAAAAGAAACTCCACACTTGATCTGGTTGGGTATGTAGATTCTGATTTTGCAGGTGATAGAGATTCGCGGAAATCCACCACAGCATATCAGTTTACTTTGGGAGGAAACTACATCAATTGGAAGTCCCAATTCCAACCACTGGTAGCATTGTCCACAACTGAAGCTGAATACGTGGTTGTAACCGATGCATTCAAAGAAGCCATATGGCTCCAAGGATTCCTGAAAGAGGCCAAGCTGCTAGATGGAACTGTGACTGTCTATTCAAATAGTCAGAGTGTCATTCATCTAGGAAAGAACCCTGTGTACCATGAGAGAACCAAACATGTTGACGTAAGGTATCATTTTGTGAGGGATATGATTTCCAAAAGAGAAGTGAACCTTCTGAAGATCCCAATCAAAAACAACCCAGCAGACATGGGAACCAAGGTTGTAACACTTGCAAAGTTCAAGCACTGCTTGAACTTACTGCATGTGGGATAACCCATTCGAACTGTGAAAGAATATGGAAACTGCTTGCTGCATAATGAATATACTGCCAGAAGAGACTACCACAGACTTCAAGGTGGAGATTGTTAAATTGGTGAAGTCTACGACGTCGTTTAGACCCAAGCAAAAACGTTGTCGTTTTGTTCATTAATCAAGTTAATCTCAGCCATTCAACTAAACATGATCCGACGGCTCCAGTCCAATCAGAAGTCAATAGTATAAAAAGGGACTATTCACACATTTTGGCAGATAGATTGAGTTTAGGGGTTTTTCTCTTTGTTTTCTCTGTAACATTGGTTTATCTGAGTTAGGGTTTCACGTTCATTCTGGTTCTTCTCTATGTGAATCTTTCTAGAGTCTTGTTTGAGGGCAGGGGTTCCTTAAAGGGTATAGAGTGCTCTAGTGATTGTTGGGATTTACGGGATAAAGAGAAGTGAATGAGTATGTGATTCTGTGGTTGACAATGAAGTAGATTCATCTGTAAATTGTAATCTTTGAAGTGATTAATCCTAGTGCAGTGAGCTCCATATTCTGGAGTTCAACGTGGATGTAACTTGTTCTATATTGAACAAGCGAACCACAGTATATCTTGTGTTGTGTGATTTTTCGTTGTTCTTGTTTTGTCTGTTTTGTATTGTGACTAATCTTGCAGGTTAAAGGATTGGTATTGATTTACAACATTTATATTATATCAAATAACATTCATATAACTACATACAAGTGCAGCCCATTTAGAGTGATAAGAGATTGGTCTGGTGATTGTGTTTAGCCATCACTCAAGATGATCCTGATGGCAGGAGAAGAGTCAAAGTGTGAAAAGAGAACAGTAATCAAGATACTGGCCCTGTAGGTAACCATTACCATGATATCAAAGCGTTGCTATCTGAATTCAGAAGAATGAAAATTATCCATTCAAAACCATGATATCTGATGTACAAAAGCAGAATAGAACAGAGCGGAAATGTATTAAAATGAAGTGAACAACATGAAAAAAAAATATATGGCATGAATGAAGAGAAGAGTCTATGGTTTCAGAAGTAAATGAATTTAACAAGATAATGCTTCAATTATGTGTGGTTTCCTAGAAAACAATACCAATGGAGAAAACTTTTCTAATTCAAATTGCAATCTGCATTAGCAGGAAATTTGCAGCAAAAACAACAAATTGGTGAATCCACAAGACAATCTGAAAGGAGAAACTCCGGAACTAAAATTGAAACACAAAAAATTGGTAATATCCTTCGGTCAAAAATCTTTTGAATTGCATTAGACTAGGAAGCCTCTATTATCACCACTCCTTTATTTGAAATTCCTTCTCATCTTTAATATGTTATTTTGAAAAATAAATGAATACCTTTAAAGCTTTCTTCACATTACCCTCTGTTATGCCTAAAAAGTCAGGACTAACATGGACTCTTGTTAGTAAGAGTCAATCAGAATTTAGGGAGGATTTGTGTCGTCTAGACATTGCCACGTTGCCCAATGATGAAAGAGGTATGGTTCTCGTCAGAGCAGTAGGTGAATGTCAGGATTGCAAGTGGCTAGGAATCATCCACCTACCCAAGCTCTACGCAATTTAAGGATATCTCTCGTGCAAGCAACCAATGGGAAGCGGGTTAGGAATTGTACCCCACTTGCCAGACTACAGGCTCAAGATTATTACCTTGAATCCTCCCACTATAAATAGAAGGCTCCTCTCTCATTTACAGGATTGACTTATCTTAATCTACAACAACATTCACACTCTCTCTCCCTATATTCTCTCTAGATTGTAACTCAATTCACTATATGCGACCTGACTGTAGCCATCTATTAATACAATTACAGTGGATGTAGGAATCACTTTTGAGCATCCGATCCACTTTAAAAACCATATTTTATTTACTCTCTTGCTACATATTTCTATATCACGTGTAACTTCTAAGCTCGTTTAGCATTTTACACGTGTGAGTCGTTGGTGTCAAAATCAAGCATTAACAGTTTGGTGCTTGAAGAAGGGCCTGATTTAGTATCTGCTCTTCATCAGAAACCTCTAACCAATCTATCCTACCCATCAGCAAATGGCTTACAGTTTCAAAACTAAGCAAATTGACCACCCTAACAATGGGGAAATCCCCCAAATATAGGATGACACTTCTCCCGAAGTGCGGCCAGTCCAACAGAGTATCATGATGGATATTCCTTCAAGCTCACAACTCGACCCAACCGTAATGAGTTACCTGGAAAGGTTCAATAATACTCTCCAAACGGTTAGCCAAAGGCTGGACTGTTTGGATCAGGTCGTGCCACTAGAGTCCAATGAAGCGGTGCCACCACAAAAAACGCCTGCAAGTTACGTAAAAGTGCTGAAAAGGGCAAAAGCCCGTACCGCGTGCACTGTTGTGTGTACAAGTAAGGGAAAGCAAGTGGCAAGCAATGGACCGAAGGGCTATGAGGGACCAACGAACACCGTTCATGCGACGAGTAGAATACCTGTGGCATTGCGACTCGAAGATATGTCACAGCATGAGCCATCCCACGCCATATCGCATGGGCACTCCCACAAAAGTGCAAGGCAGTGAGATTCCTAATATTGCCGAAATGATGACCTCGATTGTCATCATGCGAGAAACTCCCATCGTCTACGGGTCTGTTTGGACCATCGTGGAGATTGAAAAAACTCTCCAACCCATTCAATGCCTTCACATGGCCCTAGTCAGCGTGTGTTAAGGTTTTCCAAAGCTTCCGACCAAGTTGAGGAAGTGGCCGATTTGCGATCTTTCCTCAACCACAACCATGAGGATCAAACCCATGATGCAAAAAGTGATCCCTAGGCAGCTCCGTTATCTCAGATTGAGGAACTACAGTGAGCTTTGGATCAGCTTAAGGCTCAACAGAATAAGCGTGGGAAGGTTGCAGAGGCGTCTCCCTTTTCTCTAATAGTTTTAGTTGCTCCTCTCCCATCGAGATTCAGAATGCCCAATATGTAGGCATTCGATGGGAATTCAGATCCGCAGGATCACCTTTACGAGTTCAACGACCTCATGGAACTCCACCAAGTCTCCAACCTTGCCAAATGTCGCTACTTAGCAGTAACCCTAACTACCCATGTTAAGCACTGGTTTAGGTCGCTTCCCGTGGGATCAATCAACTCTTGGCATCAAATGAGCTCATCATTCTTGAGATACTTCCAGGCGAACAAGAAGTTCTCGATACCATTGAGTTACCTGAGCAACATACAGCAAGAGAGGGATGAATCCCTCTAGTCTTACATAGATTCCACAGAGAACTCCACAAAGCGGCTCATACTCCTAAGGAGTCTGTTCGAACTCTCATTATCATAGGGGTTCAGCCACAGACTGACTTGTGGAAGGAACTGCAATCTTAGGACGATATTTCCCTCACTCGCTTTTATAACCTCACTGAGAAATACCTCAAAATTAAAAATTTTGTGGCCACTCTCAATCGCCATGATCCCTGTCCCTCGAGAAGTGCTTCTGACTCGGGGGAGAATAGTAGAAGGGTTGATCACAGATGGGCTAATGACGATTAGCAGAAAGGAAAGAAGCGGTGATTTGAGCCCAAAAAATTTTATACCCTAGTTCCTTGTCGCAATCGCGACAAAAGTCAATACACTCCTTTGAATGCCTTAGTGTCAGCTATTCTAGATCAGTCAGAGGAGACCAGCCTACTCAGAGAGCCAGAGCCCATGAAAAATCCCCCCTCAGCCAGAAACAACAAAAAATATTGCCGCTATCATTGGGATAATAGACATCACACCGATGAGTGTCAAGCTCTCAAGCAAGCAATCGAATACCTCATCAAGCAAGGACATTTCAAGGAGTATGTCAATGGTCTGACTCCTATTCGGGAAAAGGATCAAGAGGAACAAAAGAGGAAGCGTCGTGGTGGCAAGGGTCTCTACTATGTAGAGATCATCTTTGGAGGATCGCACCTCGTGGAGAATTCTCGAGGTGCCCATGAGAGGTATGCTCGGGAAGCTCGTAATGACCCGGTGAGTGTAATGAGTACGACACTGCGACCTGCTAAGGTTCACAGGGAAGAGGAAATCACCTTCTCTAAGAAAGACGTGGTGCAATTGCATCACCCCCATGAGGATGCACTCGTCATCGCGCATGAATAGGTCGGTGCGAAGTCCAAAAATGTTGGTGGACAATGGAAGCGCTGTGAATATCTTGTTTCAACGAGCTTTCGAGAAAATGCAATTGAACGAGGCAAATCTGAAACCTGCCTCTATCCCTCTCTACGGCTTTACTGGGGATCATCTAATTCCTAAGGGAATGATCTCACTCTCGGTCACGTTGGGTGAAACCAATGAGATGACCAAAATGATAGAATTTTTGGTGGTAGACTGTTTGTTCACCTTCAATGGCATTTTGGGACGACCTCTACTAAGAAATTTCAAGGCAGGCACCTCTATCTACCATCTAAAAATGAAGTTCCCCACCTCGACCGGGATTAGGGAAGTAAAAGGATCTCAACACGAATCTCGCGACTACTATGTGAGAGCAGTGCAGATGACATGCAAGGGAAAAGGAAGGCCAATAGGCATCCCCGAGCAGGCTATGGCGATCAATAGAATCGAGCCACAGCTCGGCCTAGTAGAGGACAACATGGATCCTCGTATCCAAGAGTGCCCTCATAGTGGGCCAATTGAGGACTTATCTGAGGTGTCAATCGATCAAAATGAGTCGACCCGAGTGTTGAGAATCAAGAGTAATCTCAACCCCCAACTCACCAAAAACCTAACAAGCTTCCTCAGAGAGAATGTCAATGTTTTTGCATGGACTCATGCTAACATGATCGGGATTAGCCTCAATATCATATGTCATGCGCTCAACATTGATAGTGCAGTCAAGCCGGTTTGCTAGAAGAGAATGGCGATAAACCCTGAGCGTTATGCTGCCTTGAAAACTAAGATAAACAAGCTCTTTTTGAATGGGTCTATCCGAGAAGCGCTTTACCCGAGCTGGATTGCAAATTCGATCTTGGTAAAGAAGCCCAATGGCAAGTGGTGAACCTGTGTTGACTTCACCAATCTTAATAAAGCCTATTCGAATGACAGTTTTTTGTTGCTAAGGATCGACCAGCTCGTTGATACCACATTTGTACAAGCTATTGAGCTTTATGGATGCCTATTCGGGATATAATTAGATCCTGATGTACGCGTCCGACGAAGAGCATACCTCGTCTGTCTCAGATCGGGGAATGTATTATTACAAGGTCATGCCTTGCAGCCTAAAAAACACTAAGGCAACTTATCAGCGGCTGGTTAACCGTTTGTTTTTTTAGCAAATCGAAAAGTCAATGGAAGTTTATGTTGATGACATGCTGGCCAAGTCGCATGTTGCTTTAAATCACATAGCGCATCTCGCCCAGATGTTCGACGTACTCTGAAGGTACAAGATAAAGCTCAATCCTCTTAAATGCTTATTCAGAGTATTTTCAGGAAAGTTCTTGGGCTATATGGTTAACCAGAAGGGAATCAAAATCCACCCCGAGAATATCCAAGCTTTCATTGATATGAAAAGCCCGACCAACCAAAAACAGGTTCAGAGCCTAAATGGGAGAATAGCAGCCCTTAGTCGCTTCATATCGAGAGCAACAGATCGTTGCTTGCCATTTTTTTAATATACTCAAGGCCAACAAGAAGTTTGAGTGGACTCTAGAGTGCGAGCAGGCTTTTTAGAGTCCTCGGAAAGCCATCTCTTCTATCCAAGCCTCTTCCCATGGAAATTCTACTCCTATACCTGTCTATCTTTCACCATGCGGTTAGCGTAACTCTCATTCGGGAAGAAGGCAAAGTTTAATGGCCAGTGTCTTACGCAAGCAAGTGACTACTGGACACTGAGATACGGTATCCAAAAATAGAGTGATTAGCTTATGCCCTACTGATCGCCGACTGTGACCTTATTTCCATGCCACACAATCCATGTTCTGACCAACTACCCACTCAAGCAAGTTCTTCAGAAGTTGGAAGCTTCGGGTAAGTTACTCAAATAGGTAATAGAACTGAGTCAGTTTGGTCTGCATTACAAACTGAAAGCAACCATTAAAGGGCAGCTTGTTGCTAATTTCATTTCAGAATTCTCGTACCAGTCAAATCGGGAATCTGAGCAGCAAGCTAGTGAAGTCATTAAGAAAACCGTTCAGAACTTATCGACTTGGAGCCTTTATGTTGATGGTTCCTCGAACAAGAAAAGAGTCGAGGCAAGTCTTCTCCTCCTCAGTCCCGAAAGGACTCACATCCATGGAGTTCTTTGATTTGGGTTCCAAGCTATGAACAACGAGGCCGAATATGAAGCGTTGCTTGCTGGTTTGCGATTAGTGAGAGAAATGGGATCAAGCGCGATTAGTATTCACAGCAACTCCCAGCTGGTTGTTAATCAGATCTTGGGAGAATATCAACCAAAGGAAGAGAACATGATCAGTTGTCTAAAGAAAGCTGAGGCCGCACTTGAGCCTTTCAAGCACTTCACGATCAAGCAAATTCTGAGAGACAGTAACTCTATCGCAGACGCATTGGCAAGAATAGCCTTGTCGCTATCTGATGTGTTAGAAAGTATTCCAGTTTGGTACATAGAGATTCCTAGTATCAGCTCACTCGAGCAGACCATAGCTACAACAGAGTCAATTTCTTGGATGACTCCAATCATTTAGTATCTCCAAGATGGGACTCTATCCAGTGACAAGACGAAGGCAAAAATCCTGCATACCAGAGCTGCTCATTACATGCTCGTCGAAGATCAGTTATACAAGTGAGGGTTTAGCACCCTTCTCCTCCAATGTGTAACCGACGAAAAAGCAAACTATGTTATGAGGGAGATACATGAAGGGATCTGCGGTAATCGCACTGCGGCACGATCCCTTACCAATAAAATTATCCACCAAGGGTGTTATTGGCCTTTACTTCAGGAAGACACTTTCAATTTTGTGAAAAAGTGTGACAAGTGTGAGCGGTTTGCAAACATCCCGCGAGCTTCTTCCCACCAGCTAACGACAATGACCAGCCCTTGGCCATTCTCCATGTGAGGAATTGATCTTATTGGGCCCATGCCAGCTGGAAAATGGGGCGTCAAGTATGTTGTGGTCACGATAGATTACTTCACCAAATGGGCCGAGGCTGAGCCCTTAGCCGCGATTACTACCAAGAAGCTCAAAGACTTCATCTTCAAGAATATAGTGTGCCGCTACAGGATTCCTCATACACTCATCTCTGATAACGGGAAGCAGTTCGACAATGAGGAATTCAAGCAGTTTTGCGATGAGTTAGGGGTCCATAAAAATTTCGCCTCAATCGCAAGGCCGCAAGCCAATGGTCAGGTTGAAGCTGTTAACAAAACCATCAAGTACACTCTGAAGGCCAAGCTTGGCGCTGCCAAGTGTAATTGGGTCGATGACCTTTCAGAAGTTCTATGGGCATATAGAACAACTCCGAGAACCTCTACTTCAGAAATGCCTTTCTTGCTAGCATATGGCTACGAGACTATGATCCTAGTGGAAGTAAGGACTGGTTTGCTCTGGAAAGACCTACTCAATGAAATAAACAATAAACCACTTCTACGTGCAAGTCTGGACCTAGTTGAAGAACACCGCGATAGGGCTCAGGTAAGGATAACATCCTACTAGTGGCGTGTGAAAAAGTTCTTTGATTGTAAGGTCAGGAGAAGAGACTTTCAGGTCGACGACTTGGTTCTGAAAGAAGTCCTTCTCGGTACAAAGGAACTGAGTGTTGGGGGAGTCGGGACCTAAGCGGGAAGGCCCATACCACATTGCCAAGGTAATACGACTAAGAACGTATCACCTCAAAAGGCTTAACGGTTCCAAAGTACCGCGAGCTTGGAATGCTAAGCATCTTCACCTCTATTACCAGTAATTTCGAACTTGCTCTTAGTTTTCCATTTCTTTTATTTGTAAAGTTTTCCTTGTAACCTTTATGCATAAGATCATTCTTCTTTCTCTTGAACAAATGTCTTGTATAATCTTGTTCGTTACGATGTTTTACAAGTTTCTTGTTCAGTTATGTAACATTAGTCTTGTAAAGTACTTGAAATTATAAGTGTTATTACAAATGGCTAAAATACTTCTTTTATATCTATGTAATTTGAATAAATACAATGGGCAGCTAAAGAAGAGATAAGTAATAAAAAGAAAGAGTCAAAAGCAAAGTTATGAAGAAGCAACAAAAGCGATCACTGGTCTCCACCTTTAGGCTCTGCGGGCGCAACCTCTATATCCCCTGAATGGTCACTGACCATCCAACCAGCTGCTAGGTCCTCGGGGAGGTATGCCTCTTCTTCCTCGGAATCATCAGCCTGGGCCATGGAAGCAAGGATGTCCTTATATTCAATCAGGAGGTCGGAGAGATCCATTTTTGGATTCCTTGGTTGCTAGCTGTAGATGGTCTGTATCGCCTAGTTAGCAACCTTCCTCTCGAGTTCAAGGTTTTGTCGCTTCATCTAATTAGTTAATGAAGCGACCCACCCTTGGGACAGCTTGAGATCCATTTCTAGAGCTCTCTTTTGCCTCTCAGAATTTTCCCACAGTCAAGCTCTCTCTTCCTCTGCCTTCATGGCTTGCTCAGAGTTTACCTTCAGCTCTTACTCTTTCTTGTCACACTCTTTGGTGAGTTTGGCCACTATCATTTGGAGCTCTTTGTACTCCTCGCCTTTCTTCTCGAGCTCAGCCTTCTGGAATTCCACTATACGAATGGCAAAGTTTCTCTCTAGCAAGTATTGATTCACTTGGACATGAAATGCTGTCAAAAGCCTTGAATTCCTATTTTAGCTTGGCAATCTCTTCCCTAAGCTCGTGGAGCCCCTAGTAGAGTCCAAATTGGTCTTCTATTAGGCCATAAGTAAGGCTAGCAAGGACTACATGAGAAAAGAAAAAAGAGTTAACCTCCATTTTCCCAAAAATCATAAAAGGTAAGAAAATCAACTAATATTGAGAAGCCCTCGACAAGAATGAGCTGTTTTACTTGGCTTTGTATCTGAAGCATTGTAGCCATCAGGTTCATGGGTCGAAAAGCCACGAACTCCTCAAAGGTCGTAGCCAGTTGACACTCCAGTAGGGTATACACTACCGGCTGCAGGTGTTCCGGGAGTTGCCCCATGAAATCTAACATAAGCGTGCCTGCCCCCGGAGGAACTGGCATCTCATCGACCTGTTGTTTACCTGTTCTCCTTTGGGCAACCGCGGCCTCCCCTTCTCCTTTGTGCGAGCTTTCTTTACTTAGTTTTCTGGCCCATGGTTTTCTACTTCGCAGCACGAGGAACCACGGGCCAAGAAGCTTCCCATGTTGTTAGTGGGTGTTCGCGCACCAATCTGTATCCCTCCTACGGGGATATCACCATGGTTGGCTCAGTTGGGGCATTCCAGGGAAATACGATAGTCCTCGTTATCAGCCTTGGAACCTTGGATGGCATGGTCGTTGCATGCCATGAAAGCATGTTAGTGAAAAGGTCACCACAAACAGAAGAAAAAAGTTCTAAATGTGAGGATACTTACGGACTAAAGGTTCTAGAGACGCTTCAGGATTGAAAAAACCATATTTTCTTAAGTTGGCAGTAGTGACAAGCAATCTCCGAATGCCACAATTCGGTTGAAATCTGTCAGAGCTGTCAATCTGCTCGTCTTATTTCCTATAATGAGACAAAAAAGTTCGTTAAAAAGAAAAACTGAAGGAAAAGGAACAGTTCACAAATTGAAAGAAAGGAAAACCTACTTGGCTCCCTAAACTGGTAGACGCCATCATACTCAAAGAAGAAAAAATTGGTTTCATAAGCCCCGACGTTACTGGGGTAACCAAATATTCCTCCCTCGATCGAAGACTATTTCGAGAGGTAAAAAGAATCTTTATTCTTGCTCTTCTTCAGATAGTAAGTGCATGCAAGCTCTAGCACTTTCAGCTTGCCAAGGCCATTTTCGCCACATGCGATATACATAGCAACAACTATCATATACACATTAGGCATCAATTGCAACGGCCCCACATTTAAAGATTGCCTCCAAGATCATGGCCATTCCCTCTGGGGGATTCTGAGCTGTATATGTCATGTGCTGGTATACATCCACGCTAAGTGCGTATTGGTCCACTGCCTTCCGTATCTTATCTCGGGTGACCATTGATTAGGTCTCCAACACAGGACGCGCCTGCAAGCTCGTCCCTTCGGCTGCTCTGGTCGTTGAGGCATCCATTGCTCCTAAAGTCTGAAAAAGGGGCGACATGCAGAGATAACTCAGTCTCCATACAGTGTTCCGTATGATGACATGGAAGAGCACAAGAGACCCTGATGTGCCTTCCTTAACCCCTAGAAAAACCCTAAAAACCCTTGGGGATGAATCCCCAAGGATTCGTGCCCTAAGTTCTCACTTTTTATAAAGACAAAAGTTATCTTCTCAACATTGTTCAGAAATACACACTATAAAAGCTTACCAGACAGTTCATACCCACCATTATTGCAAAAGTCAAGCAATCAGCAAAATAATAAAAGAAAACGAAGGAGAATCCTCCTTACCTTTTGGCTGTTGGGAATGAACTTCCTGTCGTAATGGAGAGTGTGCATCAACTGGAAGAAGGGCGGACTAATTTTGTGATAGTTTTTCTCTAAAAATATGAGTTATGTGACAAAAGTTAAAGCTAGCCCTGGGTTTTATAGGGGAAAAATGACGATTGGCTTCCCTAGGCAAGCGATGCTTGGGCGGGATACGTTTCTCGCCATTGATTGCGACCACGTGTCGTTAATCCGCGAGGAAAAGTAACCTCCATGCTTCGTGAATGTCAATCGATTTTTCCATCTATTGGAGCAACCAAGGGTCAACACAGTTATCTCCACCACATTAAATGTGCCCTCATCCACATGTAATACTCTGAAAGAGAATGTCGTTTCAACATGGCCTGCATTTAATTCATATGGCTGACACTTACTGCGCAATAGACACCTCTGTCAGAATAAATATTATTTTATTGACCAAAGTAGCTGTTAAGTGCAACGGATAACATCTGAAGAGGTTGTTCGAGTAAAACACTCTTCGTCGTGTATCGATTTCAAGACGATGTGATTCCTTGCTTTCGGTAAAAATGTGCTAAGTATTTTCAGGTCATGAGCTGGAGATAAGATTCAAAGCATGTCGGTATGGCACTGAGTGGGGTTTGAACCAGGTCGTTGAACCTGTGGGAGAAGGCCACCTTAGGTCGCTTGTGCTATTCTTAGAGGTATATGCTGCGACTAGCTCGATCAGCTTGACCAAACGTCATTCAGGACAAGTCAAGTCGTGGCATAATCATGAAGTTCTCAAAGTTCAATCCTTAAACCTTAAAAATTGGCAGGCTTCTATTATGCCTAAAAAGTCAAGGCTGGCGTGGACTCTTGTTAGCAAGAGCCAATAAAAATTTAGGGAGGATTTTGTCGTCTAGACATTGCCACATCGAGCAATGACAAAAGAGGTATGGTTCTCGTCAGTGCAGGAGGTGAATGTCAGGATTGCGAGTGGCTAGGAATCATCCACCTGCCCAAGTCCTACATAATTTAAGGATATCTATCATGCAGACAACCAATGGGAAGCAGGTTAGGAATTGTACCCCACCTACTGGACTGCAAGCTCATGATTATTACCTTGAATCCTCCCACTATAAATAGAGGGCTCCTCTCTCATTTACAGGATTGGCTTATCTTAGTCTAAGATAGCATACACTCTCTCTTTATATATTCTCTCTAAATTGTAACTTAGCCCGCTACATGCGACTTGACTATAGCCATTTATTAATACAATTATAGTGGACGTAGGAATCGCTTTTGAGCATCCGAACCACTTTAAAAACCGTCTTTTATTTACTCTCTTGCTACATATTTTCATATCATGTGTAACTTCTGAGCCCGCTTAGTATTTTGCATGTGTGAGTCATTGGTGTCAAAATCAAGCATCAACACCCTCCATGGTTCCATAAGGTTTTCTCTGAGGAATCCTTAGCAAAAATGATATGTCCTCCAAAGAATCCTAAAAAAAAAAAAGATAGATATTGATTTATATTCAAGTTAGAGAGTATAAGAACACAATGTAATTATTATATAACTACCTGTATTGCCTTCATGTTCGTGTTTGCGGGGATTGTCCTTCTTAAAGCAAGTTCTCCAGTTCTTGGGACTTTGGTGTCAGGAGAATAAAGCACTGCCTTTGCAGGAGAAACAAACCAAAGTTCCCAGCCAATCATACACAACGGAGATGAAATTTGGACAAAAATGAAGATAGCGGCAATCAGAGTCTTAGCTATCTTCATCCCATTTCCAAAAGCTGATATGCACAATTTGGTCGGGATACTATGCCAATACTCCAGCTCCTTCATAACTGTAAATGCAATTTAGATATTGTGATTAACTCAAGAGGAATATAATTTCCTCAATTATTCTGCCAACATTACAATGGTCTAATCACTACGGAGGAAATAGAGAACTGAAAAAAGAAAATCACTGAGCAGTGTACAACTTTATTAATCCTGAAAGGCAAGGCAATTTCATTCATAACATTCTGGTTGTAAAGCAAAACTAATATCCTAGGTTTAGTAGCATTTCCAAATGTCTGTCAATTTTTCCTTATATCCTTAAATATATTCAACATTTTTTCCACGCAACTTTAAATGTACAAGGAATTCACCCCCAATTCAAGAAATATGTTGAAAATTATACTTCACTAAGCGAAGAGAAATTATTAATTTGCCGAATCTAATAAGTAATAATATTGCCATCGGTACAACAGCCACCACCCTAACTAAAAAGTGCAAGCAAAAATCTTATAAATCTACCTTCATTACATTGCTCTAGCAAATAATTTACCATAATTTCATAAAAATTTGCAAATAAATGCAGTCTAACTAGCATGAGCAGCCCACATTTTACAATACATAAAAAATATGCGCCAGCGAAAGCTACAACACACTAAAAGAGCCAACTCCACAAGCTATAATCATGAATGGAACATAGAATTAAAGTAAAATCAGAAGACCATCCGTTGTATCATCTTGTTTAGACTTGCATTGAACCTTGAGGAGGCCAAATCTTGCAGATTGTTTTCCGTTGAGAGGAAATGTGAAATGTGCAGAGAGGATACTACGATTTGGTGTTGTGGAGAAAGTGGAAGACAGGTTCTGGGAGAAAGTGAGAGTGGGAGAGGATAAAGAGAAGGCCATGAACGAATGGCAGTTGGTTGGTCATTGAAGATACGAAGGTTTTTGGCGGGACTAATCTACAAGGAACACTTAGGGTGCGTTTGGTTCAGGGAATGTTAGATTACTGGAAATGTTGGATTACTGAAATCTTATATTACCTTGAAAATTATTGGGAATCTTTAAGAAAATATGTTTGGTTACTTGGAATAAATTGATAGGTATGTTATATTAATATGTTTGGTTAGGAGGAATAAATTGGTGGGTATGTTATTTAAATTACTAAATTGCCCTCTTTTTAAATATTAATATAAAATTATTTTTATTATCAATTTTTAAATAATTTCTTTTAACCCCCAATATTTCAAATTTAGCTAAAACACCCCCGCTTATATAAAACTTTAATTTATAACAAACTCAGCCCCACCACCCTATCACTGCCTGCTACCACCGCAAACCACTACTAAAAGTCATCATGACTAGGAGGCCCCGATACGGCTGCTTTTGGCCATATTGATGACTAAAAAGGCCATATCAAGAGCAGATTTGGTCGCAAATGGCCAAATCTATTCTGGCCATTTTCGGCCAGATTGATGGGCTTTCAATGGGTTGCTTTTAGAAGGGAACACCATAGTATTGACACCTTCTCTCCTACTCTGATACCAATTTTCATGACCTTATTTGGATCATGCAGCCTTAGAGCTTAAACAATGGCGGTTGGCTCAAAGTAAGCCTGAAAACACACACACAAAGAACATTATATTTAACGTGGTTCGGCATAACCAACTTAGATCCACAGATGAGAGAAATCTACTATAGTTTCATGAACACAACATACAAGAATGCACAACACCCTAAACACTTATATCTAATACTTTGTGTTCTCATAACCTATAATTGGTTTTCACCCCTATATTTATAAGTAGTATATGAGATATTCTATTTCTAATATGATTCATATTTCAATTTCTAATAGGACTAACCTAATTACATTCCTAATAGGATCCACATCCTATAACAATTGTATTCCTTATTAAATTAACTTCCCGAAGAAATAACAACTTTACAACGAAACAATTATCCCAACAATCTCCAATTTGGTACTTTGTGGAATAAGGTCATGACACTCTACCACAACCATTTGTATGCACATCCTCATGCATATCATTCTTGAGAACACCTGTAAGATAGTCGTAAAATTTTTCAGCTCGTGGCACTACCCGATGGCTTAACGGACACTAGCGCGACTCTACATCGGTTCAACACATTATGACACCTCGGAAGATACATGCTTCCGCCTATGGCACATGAGACCACTTCCATGCTATGTTGTTGTCGGTGCCCACATTTTGCATGCCTAACATGTATCTCATACATGCTTCTTCAACTTCATACGTTGCTTGCTCTTAGTATCACTCATTGTACACCACCGTGTCAACTTTCCACTACTTAGGTGTTTAACTACATCTTAGCAGCCCCACTATCTCCTACACAAGGTCACAAGAGACCTCCTCAACTAGGGTCATTTAGATGGAAACATCACAATGTTGACGCCTTCTTTCCTGCTTTGGTTCCAATTGTCACAACCTTAATTGGATCACATGGCCTTAAAGCTTAAAAAATGGCAGTTGGCTCTAAGTAAGCCTGAAAACACAGACACACACAAAGAACATGATATTTAACATGGTTTGGCATAACCCGTCTACATCCCCAAATGAGAAAAATTCATTATAGTTTTATGAACATGACATACAAGAGTACATAACACTATAAACCCTTATATCCAATACCTTGTGTTCTCACATCCTCTCATAACCTTGAATTGGTTCTCACCCCTATATTTATAAGTAGTATATGGGATATTCTATTTCTAATAAGATTCATATTTCAATTCATAATAGGAATCTCCTAATTACATTCCTAATAGGATTCACATCCTTATAACAATTGTATTCCTCTTTAAATTAACTTCCCAAAGAAGGTGGTATTGCTTGGGGAGGGTAATGATGAAACTAGAGAGATGAGGGAAGAGGTAAGGGAGCTAGCAGAAGATAAAAGGGAGTTGGCGAGAAAGTTCCTATTGTTAAAATATGTTAATAAGTGTGTTAGGCTAGGACATATGAAATTTCTTGGTTGGTTAGAAGGGAAACTCGGTTATTGAGAAAGAATGAGCTGGAGAATATAAAAAATAAGAGAAGAGGATTGTATTATCAAGAAGGATATTGGGAAGATGAGGAGGAGTTGGCCCTTGAAGTCTAGCACTATCTGGGTTTCTTTCGTTTGAGTTTTGGTTGTTCATTTGATTGTGTAATTGGTAGTTTTTGCTAGTTCATTTGTCTGTCTAGTTTTTTTGTTGGACTATTGTTTGCTGATATTTTGCTGGGTTTATCTTGATTGTTGTTTGTTGTTCTTATTGTGATTGGTTGAGTGGGAGAAGATCCTAACAAATTTCGTTGACCTATCTCTTTCCCCTTGTCTGAATTCCTCTTCATCTTTCCTTCTCATTCATGTTTGCATTTCAACTAGACACTCTCTGATGGTACCCATATCGACCCTAAGCTTCAATATCTTTCTTTCAACATTCTCTACTGTTGCCTCTATCCACGTACCAACCATCCCACAATTGATTGCTCTTATACCAATTTGTTAGGATCCTCTCCCAACTCAACCAACCTCAATAAGAACAACAAACAACAATCAAGATAAACCTTGCATAATATCAACAAACAGTAGCCAAAACCTAGAAAATAGCAATCACTTGTATTGATATTCCAGCGAACAAACTGGACAAATAAATGAACTAGCAAAAACTACTAACTACTTAGTATATGAGATATTCTATTTCTAGTAAGATTCATATTTCAATTCCTAATAAGACTCCTAATTACATTCCTCATAGGATTCACATCCTTATCGCAATTGAATTCCTCTTTAAATTAAATTCCCAAATAAATAACAATTTTACAAGGAAAGAATTAGGAAAACTATTGTGGGGATTTAATTTGATGCTAGCAAATCCTAAATCCATATGAAAGTGAAAATAAAGTGAATCAAGGACAAACAAATAACCACATTCACAAACACAAGATTTATAGTGGTTCACTTTTGTATAAGAGCTACGTTCACTTTGCCATTGTGGAATTTCACTATGAAGAAGAAGAAAAATTACAAGAATCTCTCACAAGCCTCATAAATTGGCTCACTCACTAAACCCTCTTTTGTGGCTCTCAATCTCTAATTGTGGCTTTGACTTCTATTCTCTTTTTGTGATTACTAACTTTAGGACTTAGCCCATTTTCATAGGTAATACATGGGATACTATTTCTAATAGGACCCAAATCTCATATCCTAATAGGAATTGTATTTTAATTCCTAATGCAATTATATTCCTATTCCTAATTGTATTCCTAAAAGAAAACAATTCTGCATAAAAACATATTAGGAAAACCTATGTCCTAATCCAACACTAATTTTTGAATTGAATTTGGCTGCACAGTCTCAACAATCTCCCACTTGGAGACTAATTCAACACGTCTTCAATTATTCACTTCCATTAGCAATGACATCAACTTCTCTTTCTTCAACCAAAAAGTCCAACTGAAGTTGCACACAATTTTAGTTTCTCAATGGTAATTACTGTTGTAAACATAATAGCTTGATTTTTACTCCTTTAAATCTTCTCGAGGGCTATAACTCCTTCCTCCAAAACCGAGCATATGAAATGGTATTGAACTTCTATGTGTTTTGAATTAGCATGGTAGATTGAGTTCTTTACCAAGTGAACTACACTTTAGCTATCACAATACAAAGCGTTTCTCTCATAATTCTAACCCAATTCTTCTAAGAACCACTATAACCATATTAGCTCTTTGCTAGCTTCTATCACAACAACATACTCTGCCTCTACAGTAGAGAGAGCAATAATCTTTTGTAACTTTGAGACCCAATTAACTGTTGTCCTACCTAACGTAAAGGCATAACTTGTGGTACTCTTAGAGTTATCAATGTCACCAACCATATTAGCATCCACATAACCTTGTAGCTCTAAGTTTGACTTCTTAAAGCATAATGTTGAATCTATGGTACCTTTCAAATATCTAAGAATCCACTTTATTGCTTCCCAATATTGTTTTCCTGGATTGCTCATGTACCTACTCACAACTCTCACTACATGTGTTATGTCTAGTCTTGTACACACCATGACATACATAAGACTACCAATCGCTGATGCATAGGGTACCTTGGCCATGTAGTCTCACTCATGCTCTGTTATAGGTGACTGATCTTTGGATAGTTTAAAAAGACTAGCCAAATAGGTATTTATTGGCTTTGCTTCATCCATATTGGTCCTATTAAGTACTTTCCTCACATACTCTTTTTGTGACAGCTTCAAAAAACCTTTGACTCTATCTCCACTAATCCTCGTACCAAGGATTTTTTTTACAGCTCCTAAATCCTTCATAGCAAACTCCTTTGATAATTGCCTGTTGAGGTTGTTTATTTCTTATTTACAAGCCCTTGCAATCAACATGTCATCTACATATAGTAATAAAATGATATAAGAGTTACCAAGTTTATTGAAATAACAACAATGGTCTATTTGGTATCTTAGGAAACCGTTACTACACATAAACAATAACACCCCGGCCCACTGTCGGCCCAACACAGTCAAGATATTATCCGTTTTGGCAGCCTGGGTCACCCAGGCCTAAAACATGTCTTGACTTTTTTTTTGGGGGGGTTGGGGTTGTTTCCCCTAATATTTAACCAGCGCAAGCCCCTCCTTCCCAAGCGAGGTGGGATGTCTTAATCCCCCCTCTTAGGATCCAGCATCCTCTCTACAATCCCTCTTGGACTAGGTGATATCTCTTGACTATTCACACACTTCTGGTTGGGATTGGCTCTGATACCAATTGTAACACCTAGCCCACTACACTTTGGCAGCTTGGGTGGTCTGACTCTGAAGCCCAACCCCTTATAGTTTTGTTTTCAAGTCCAAGAACCCTTACTTAGTCCCAAAACGCATCTTGCCTATTTAAGGGGGTTCCCCTAGTATTTAACTAGCTCAAGTCGATCCTTCCCAAGAGATGTGGGATGTCTCAACTGTAACACCTCGGCCCACTATCGACCCAACACAGTCAAGATATTATCCGCTTCAACATCGACTCCGAAGCCCAATCCCTCACGATTTTGTTATCAAGCCCAAAAACTCTTGCGTAGGCCCAAAACACATCTTGACTATTATGGGGGTTTCCCCTCATATTTAACCAGCTCAAGCCCCTCATTCCCAAACGATGTGGGATGTCTCAATCTCCCCCTTCGCCCTTTCGGATCCCACATCCTCATTGTGATCCTTCTTGGGCTAGGCGAGATCTCTTGACTATCCGCATACTTCTGGTTAGGATTGGCTATGATAACAATTGTAACACCTCGACCCATTGTCAACCTAACACAGTTAAGATATTGTCCACTTTGGCAGCTTAAGTGGTCCGACTCCAAAGCCTAGGCCCTCACAATTTTGTTTTCAAGCCCAAGAACTCTTACTTAGGACCAAAACGCATCTTGACTATTGGGGGAGTTCCCCTGGTCATCCCCTCCTTCCCAAGCAATGTGGAATGTCTCATAAACCCGTCAAACTTCTTGTACCACTATCTAGGCGCTTGTTTTAGCCTATGTAGGCTCTTTTGAAGTTTGACCATTCTCTCGTTTCCTTGTACTGTAAAACCCTGTGGCTATTGCATGTAAATTTTCTTCATCCAATTCTCCATGAAGAAACGTTGTCTTTATATCTAACAGCTCAAGATGAAGGTATTCTTTTGCCACTAACCAAGTATTATTCTTATTGTAGTCTACTTGACAAATGGAGAGAAAATTTATGTAGTCAATGTCTTCGTCATACTGAAATTCTTTCACGACTAGTCTTGCTTTATATCGGTTGTTGCCATCATGTTTATCTTTCACTCAATAAACCCACTTGTTTTGCAATGTCTTCTTCCCTTGTGGTAGCTCTATCAACTGTCTGGTTTGGTTTGTTAATAATGAGTCCATCTCATCCTTTATAGCTAGCACCCACTTGATTGAGTCATCGACTTGCATCGCTTCCTCGTAACATTTTGGTTCAACACCATCAGTTAGTAAAATATAATTCAACGAAAGAAAGTACCTCTATGGTGGCCTTATAGTCTTGGAAGATCTTCTAGGTTCAAACACAGGCGTTTATGGTTCAACTTTTAGAGTTATATTATCTTGATCTTCCTGGTCATTGTCTTGCATGTCATTCATTGGGAAGTTTTTCAAAGGAACTACCTCTTGCTTCTTCACTTCAATGCTTAGATTTTCCAAATTTATGTTGAGCCTATCCTTGTACATTACATCTTCATTGAATATGATGTCTCTGCTCCTTATAATCTTGTGGTTTTGGTCATCCTAGAAACAATAAGCAAACTCAGTGTCACCATAAACAATGAAAAAACATTTATTAGATTTAGCTTCAAGCTTACTTCTAAAAGTAGAGTCAAGATTTATAGTGGCTCACTCTCCATATGAGAGCTACGTCCACTTTGGCATTGCGAAATTTCATTATGAAGAAGAAAAAAAATTTCAATAGCTTCTCACAAGCCTCACAAATTGACTCACTTGCTAAACCCTCTTTGGTGGCTCTCCCTTTCTAATTGTCGCTTTACCTTCTATTCTCTTTTTGTGATCACTAACTCTAGGACGTAACCTCTTTTCATAGGTAATACATGAGATACTATTTCTAGTAGGACTCAAATCTCATATCCTAGTAGGAATTTTATTCCTATTCCTAATTGTATTCCTAAAGGGAAAACAATTCTGCAAAAAACATATTAGGAAAACTCATTTCCTAATTGAACACTAATGTTGGATTGAATTTGGCTTCACAATCTCAACAAAAATGAGGCCCATATCCCAAAAATCTCCACCTTACACTCTTGCCACGACGGTGCAAAATAAGGTTGTGACACTTCTTGTCACAACCTGGGATTTTCACACCCAAATGGCTAACCTATTAGGTGGAAGAGTTTCACATGACTCTCTTGCCACGATGTTTAGAAATAAGGTCATGATACTTCTTGTCCGGGTTGGGAGTTTCACACCCAAAAGGTTAACCTATTAGGTGAAGGAGTTTCACATCCTAAAAGAGGGACTCTCCTCTTATAAGTCCAAAACTTCCCCAATGCGCTTCGATGTCCTTTGTGATTTTATTTCTTTCTTTCTATCATCTCTTAACGAAGAAAAATAACAATCCTTAAATGATCTTACTATTAAACATGCATTCGAAATTCAAGTATAAGACAATATTACTTCAATTTTTTTTTTCAGCTCTCTCAAAAATAAATTCTTGGTTTTGGCCCTAAACATGACAAGTTAACAGCATTAGGGAGGATAAAGGTTTAACTACTCCGGTAAACATGACAAACTTAAAAACAGAATTCACTGTTTGATTATGCTCTATAAAATAAGATTATGGAAAGTAATGTTCTAAAATTTTGCCATTGTTGGAGCTTATTTCTTTGTTTTTTTTTTTGTTTTTTTTTTAATTCCTATGGATTTGTAAATTCATCTACAAAATTGCCTAAAAGTCATTGTCCTGTCAATTTCTTTTTTTAATTTTTTTATATTTAATTTCTTTGTTCATTTTGACTGTCTTAAGACTTCATTTAGATTGGATAGAAAAAGAAGATGAAAATTATAGCTTAGAAATGATGTGATATTTAAAACCTTTTTGGTCTGCTACTAAACATAAATCCTTATCACCGTTTACATAATACAATGCAGGGGAATTGTCAATGGATCCTGTGCCAATTATTGAAGTTATAAAATGGATAGCTCCTCCCGTTTGTGGATACTGCAAGAACCATAGAAAGTTCAATGAAATCTTGCATTCTCTGCGAAGCAGGAGAGAGGATCTTAGTATCTGCATGGGAGATATAGAACAAAGTTTGAATGGTCAGCTTCGTTATGATAAAGTACCAAAGAAAGAAGTGGAAAGTTGGTTGAGAAAAGCGAAAAACATCATCGAGGAGACACAGAGAATTGAAGATAAACTCAGTAAAGGGAACTATTTGTTGCATGGTTGGCGAGGAAAACTTCTTGATGAAAAGATTCAAGAAGTGAAAGGAGTTTATGATCAAGGTGTTTTTCCTGCTGATTTGGTAACTGATGCTCCTGATGACATTGGACTGCCACTACCAACATCAGAAATGGTAGGTGAAGATAGTGTAAAAGAAAAAAATTTGAAACTCTTGATGGGTGATGTGGTATGCAAGATAGGTGTTTGTGGGATAGGATGGGTTGGTAAAACAACCATCACGAAGCACACTCATAATCAGCTCTTGGAAGAAAGAAATAAGTTTGATAAAGTAATTTGGGCAATCATATCAAAGGAGTATGACGTTGTTAAAGCGCAACAAGACATTGCAACCTGACCTGGGGAAGATTTGTCAAAACATAATGATGAAACCACACGGGCAGCAGTGTTACAAGATATGTTGAAAGGAAAAAAGAGATATGTGCTAATTTTAGATGATGTGTGGAAGGAAATATCTCTAGAGGAAGTTGGAATCACTGAACCAACTGTAATGGATGGATGCAAATTGGTTTTAACAACCCATCCCATGGAGGTGGCTCGATCCATGGGTTGTGAGGAAATCAAAGTTGAGCCACTTTCAGAAATGGAGGCATTCGATTTATTCTTGAGCAAAGTTGGATCTGAGCTTTTGGATATTCCCACTTTACAATCAACTTTGAAACAAACTGTGAAGCAATGTGATGGTTTGCCTCTAGCAATTGTTACGTTGGCCAACACCATGAAAGGAGAGCGTGATGTTCATATCTGGGAGAATGCATTAAATGAATTGAAAGCATGTATAGCAAGTGTTGAGAATGTGGTAGAGAAGGTACTTGAACATTTGTAATTTAGTTACGATCGTTTGGGAGATCCAAAAATCAAACATTGCTTCTTATATTGTGCTTTATATCCTGAAGATTTTGCAATTGACAATGAGGAGTTGATAGAACATTGGATTGTTGATGAATTGCAGAGTAGAAAAGCTATGTATAAAAAAGGCCATGCTAATTTGAAGAGACTAGAAAGAAATTGTTTGTTAGAAAGGGATGATGGGAATTGTGTAAAGATGCATGATCTGATGAGAGCCATGGCATTGTACATTACTCGTCAGAGTCATCGATATCTGGTAAGGTTCTTGATGACTCTGTCTTTACTCTCATGATTGAGCTTAAGGTTCTTGATCTTTTTCATTGTTATAGTATCAGAAATCTGCCAAATTCTATTTCTGGCTTGGTAAAACTTGTTAAACAATCCAAAGAAAATAATAAAAAAAAGGAGGCTAGGGTTTCATTGATATTGCACAATTCAATTGAATACAAAAAGTATGATTTAACCTAAATACAAAGATATATATATATAGGCTAAACAAAGGAAATAATGAAAAGACAAATCTACCCTTAATAAACAATAAAACAAAATAACCCATATTTCTTAACATCTCCCCTCAAACTCACGATGCGGCGGCTACAAGCATCGAGAGTTTGCCAACTAGAAAACGAAAACGGGAAATAGAATGCGACTTGGTAAAGAAATCTGCAATCTGCAAAGAAGAAGAAACAAAGGGCAAGGTAATGGTGCCATGCTTGAGATGATGACGAGTAAGGTGACAATCGATCTCAATGTGCTTAGTTCGTTCATGAAAAACCGAGTTGTGAGCAATCTGAATAGAACTCTGGTTGTCACAATACATAGGAGTGGGATGAGAAAAAGAAACGCCCATATCTGCAAGTAACCAACGTAACCAAACAATCTCTTTAGTAGTAGATGCCATAGCACGATATTCTGCTTCGGTTGAAGATTGAGAAACAATGGATTGTTTCTTGCTCTTCCAAGAAATAAGAGAATCACCCAAAAAGATACAGAAACCAGTAATAGACTTGCGATCTGTGGGATCACTGCCATGATCAGCATCAGAGTATGCACGCAGCTCCAAGGAAGAGGTGGATGGAAGTAAAAGACTCTGAAAGACTGTACCCCGAAGATACCACAAAATACGAAGAACAGCTGCCCAATGAACTGTAGTAGGAGAAGCAACAAACTGGCTAACAACAGGAACAGCATATGCAATATCTGGATGAGTAATAGTGAGATATACCAAACTCCCAACAACAGTACGGTATAAAGTAGGATCTGAAAAAGGTAAACCATCAGAAGAAGAATATTTTGCATTAACCTCAATCGGAGTATCGACAGTCTTATTATCAGTAAGTCTAGCCCATTCAAGAATATCTGCAACATATTTTGACTGAGAGAGAAGATAACCTCTAGGTGAGTAGGCTACCTCAATACCCAAGAAATATCGTAGAGAACCCAAATCCTTCATTTCAAACTGTTGAGCTAACTTTGTCTTCAAAACTGAAATACCATCAATATCATCACCAGTAATAATCATGTCATCAACATATAAAGACAGAATGATACGACTCCGCATCAGTGCACTTAACAAAAAGAGCATAATCATGACTACTAGAAGCAAATCCAAGGGAAGAGATCACAATAGAAAATTTCTCAAACCAAGCACGAGGTGCTTGTTTAAGACCATATAACGCTTTCTTCAGCTTGCAAACATACCCAGAATCATGTGAAACACCAGGAGGGGGCGCCATATAAACTTCTTCTTGAAGATCTCCATTCAAGAATGCATTTTTAACATCAAGTTGAGAGATATGCCAGCGACGAACCGCTACCGCAATAAGAGTACGAATAGTAGTCATTTTTGCAACAGGAGCAAATGTCTCCTCATAATCCATACCATACTGTTGAGAGTACCCTTTTGCAACCAACCTAGCTTTGTATCGCTCAATAGATCCATCAGAATTAGTCTTGATCTTATACACCCAACGACAACCAACAACAGTCTTACCAGGAGGTAGAGGAACCAAATCCCAAGTACCTGTCTTATGCAAAGCAGAAAGTTCCTCATCCATAGCTTACTGCCAAAGAGGATCAAGAATTGCCTCTTTATAGGAAAAGGGCTCAGAGAGACAATGAATAGAAGCTAAAAAAGAAGCAAAAGATGAAGAATAACAAGAATAAGCAAAATCTGGTAACTTTGTGGACTTACGAATGCGTATGGATTGGACGTAGAGGTGGATCCACAATCTCGACGAAGCTTGAGTGACCATAGGAGAAAAGGGAGCTTCAGGTGTCTTGGAGAGTAAAGTGTCGATACTGCGAATGATCGTACTAGGAACCAGGAGATGACAAACTATCAGAATCCTCAGAAAAAGGATCTATACGAATTAGATCAGATCTAGTCAAGGTATGAGTAGTGGATGGAATAGAAAAGAAAGGTATATGCTCAAGAAAAACAACATGACGAGACACATAAAGTTTCTGAGTTATTGGATCAAAACAAGAATACCCCTTTTTACCTTCACCATAACCAAGAAAGACACAAATAACAGATCGAGAGGACAACTTGCTGCGTTCTACATGAGGACGAAGAACAAAACAAGTACAACCAAAAACTTTAAAGGAAGAATAATCAGGGGCATACCCATACAACTTTTCGAAAGGAGAAAAACCTGAAATATGAGAAGATGGAATTGTATTAATCAAACCTACAGCAAGAAGAACACTTCACCCCCAAAACACACTAGGAACAGAGGAAGACAATAAGAGAGAACGAGCAGTTTCAACAATGTGCCTATGTTTTCTTTCAGCCACACCATTTTGCTCAGGAGTATCTGTACACGAGGTTTGGTGAACAGTTCCATCTAATGCAAGCAACTCACAAAATTTATTAGAAGTGTATTCCCCACCCAAATCACACCTAAAACATTTGATAATAGCAGAATGTTGAGTTTTAACAAGAGCTCGAAAGGCTGTATATATCTCAAAAAATTCAGAACGATGTTTCATTAAATAAACCCAACAATAACGAGTATGATCATCAATAAAAGAAACATAATATCGAGACCCTCCTTTTGTGGCAACAGGAGAAGGTCCCCATACATCAGAATGAATCAAATCAAATGGAGAAGAAGAAACAGAAATACTTCGATTAAAAGGTAAAGCTGAAAATTTTGCCAGTTTACATCCACTACAATCAGAAATATCACAAGTTTGCAAATTTCCTAAAGCCCCTGTGGATGCCAAAAATCTCAAACGAGAAGACGAAACATGACCTAAACGAGAATGCCATAAATAAAAACTAGAAGAAGAAGGACTCAAACGAAAAGAAGACAAATCAACACTAGTAGCGGCAGCATCAGCACTAGTAGCGAAAGCAACCGGCACTTTTAACTCATCCAAAATATATAGTCCCCCCTTCCTACGGCCTGTCCCAATCAACTTCTGAGACTGTAGATCCTGCACATAACAAGAAGAAGAGGAAAAGGTGACTAAATTACCAGAATCACATAACTGACCAACAGAAGCAAGATTTAATGTAAGTTTTGGAATATGATAAACATTAGAGAGAGACAAGTGAGGTGTGACAACAGAACCAACACCTGCTAAAGGCATAGGAGTGCCATCAGCAGTCATGACAGGAATAGAAGCGAAAGGGACACGAAGCAAAAGATGAAGAATCGGAGACATATGATATGAAGCACCCGAATCCAAAACCCATACGAGAATGTGACATACCGAAGAACTATGAGGTAAGCGACCTACGAAGAAGAAGACATAGCTTGTGGGTCATGGCAGAGAAACTTCATGAAATTGCTCACCTGGCCCAGTACTAGGATCGGTGAAAGGACCTGATGAAACTACTGCTGCAGTATTAGACTGTGGTGGTTTGTAACCCTGAGGTGGTCTATGAGCATTAGATTGTGACTGGTTGCCAGGCTTCCAAGCTTGAGATTGCTGTTGCGATTGATTCTGCTGTCTCAACTTAGGACACTGAGCCTTCCAATGACCTTTTTGCTTACAGAAACTACACTCGTCGAAGGCAACCCTTGTGTAAGGTTTATTCTGATTATTAAAGATCAAGGCCAAGGTACCGCTAACACAGAAGGATTAGAAGTCGAAGCAGAAAGAATTCCCATGAGACGTAAGACGTATTTCTTCAGCCAATAACTCACTGACAACTGAGTCAACAGAAGGCATTGGAGAACGATGCAAAATTGAACCTCTAAGTCCTTCAAAATCACTACGAAGTTCCGTTAAAAACTGTACCAACCGTTGCTGCTCCCTATGAGCAATATAGGCACCACATGCTTTTAATTCTACAGATTCTGTAAGAGTCTATTGATCCCAAAGATCTGTCATAGCAGAATAAAACTCATGAACACTCATATTCTTCTGCTGAAGAGCTCGTATGTCATTATCCAATTGATACTGCTTTGCAAAATTTGACTGAGTAAATAACCTTTGTAGATGATCCCAAACCTCTTTTCTTTGTCTCATACTTCGCTAACGTGTACCTATGGAATGTCCAATGAATTATTAATCCAAGTAATAATTTTTTGCATTGTTTGCTTCCCTGCATCTATCAAAGCATCATAACCCTCCTCAGTATTCTTAGGTTTCACAGAAGTTCCACTAACATATCCCCACATCTTTTTACCCTTAAGAAAATTTCTCATCACATAACTCCAATACGAATAATTCTTGTCATCTAACCTCACACTTACAGACGGCGAATCGCTCTTTCAAAGAGCCATATTCAAAAAAAACAAAGAAACCAGAATGCAAAAGAAAGGAAAACGAAATACCAGATTGCCGAAATTGAATGAATACCAACGAAATATCAGATTGCAGAAACTGAACGAATACCCTCTCCAAAAATTTGCTCTGATACCATGTTAAACAATCCAAAGAAAATAATAAAAAAAATGAGGCTAGGGTTTCATTGATATTGCACAATTCAATTGAATACAAAAAGTATGATTTAACCTAAATACAAAGATATATATATATATATATATATATATATATATATAGGCTAAACAAAGGAAATAATGAAAAGACAAATCTACCCTTAATAAACAATAAAACAAAATAACCCATATTTCTTAACAAAACTAACTGCATTGTTGCTCAAGGGTAGTGGGGGTCTACAACATGTGCCTTCTTTGGCAAAACTTGGGGCTCCGAAGAAGTTGGATCTTGGTGGGACGGATATTACAGCCATTCCTGATGGACTAGAGATGTTGGTACATCTCAGATATCTTGATCTTAATGCACGCTTTATGAAAGAGATGCCTGGTGGAATATTACCAAAACTCTTCCGTCTTCAATACTTGAGGTTATATAATGCAGTTGCAGAAGTAGAAGAAGTTTCAAGATTGAGCAAGTTGGAATGCTTGGGTATTCGTTTCAGAAATTTGCAAGAATACCATATCTACTTTTCTCTAAAACAACAAAGATGCCTCAATTACTATTCTTTTAATTCTGTAGGACTGGGAGATTATTTTCTAGAAGGGAAAAAGCGGTAGGAATTCGTGGATTGACAAACTTTGGAGACTCCATTAAGATACCGACGGACATTAAGAAGCTAGTCATTCAAAGCTGTGATGATTTGAGAAGGGTAAGCGATATTTCTTCTTTAAAAGATGCAACTGACTGGAGGACCTGCTGGATTCATTCGTGCAAACAGATAGAGTGCTTCTATTATTTGTCCTCTTACACAACTGCACTTCAGACCCTTCAGTATCCAGCCCTTCATAATTTGGACAATTTAATTGCAATTCTTGGAGAAGAAATAGACGGAGCTAAATCCACATTACCAACACCAATAACACCTGGAATCTTCTCGTCTTAAAAAAGTTTCGATAGAGGGTTGTCTAAAATTGAAGAGACTGTTCCCGCCTAAGTTGCTGCGAAACCTACAAAACTTAGAAGATATTCATGTTACGCAGTGCTTAGGACTTGTGGAAATAGTAGCAGCATCAAGTGATGAAGAAGAAGAAGATAAGAATTCTATCAAACTCTCTCTTCCAAATTTAAGATCTATCGATTTGCAATTTCTACCGAAATTAAGGAGCTTCTGTAAGAGTTGTTACTGTTAATTTGGGGGCAAGAAATGTGAAAATGAAGAATTCTATTATTCCAACGTATAGAGGTCTGTTACATTGTTTGTTTATATACAAAGAAATAACACTCAGCCGTCTAACTAATTTCTTCTAACTCTTAACAAACTTACAGCTCAGCATAACTAATTTCTAACTAACTAAGTTTTCTTCTATATACATAACAACTTGATCTTTAACACTCCCCCTCAAGTTGGCATCTTATGTATATTTTTCAAGCATAACTTGGACAAAAGTTTTTCATGTTGAAGCCTTCCCAGCCCTTTTGTCATTACGTCTGCCACTTGTTCTCCAGTTGGTATATATCTTGCAATGATCAAACCTCCTTGAATTTTCTCTCTTATAAAATGACAATCTATCTCTATGTGTTTTGTTCTCTCATGATACATGGGATTTGCCGCAATCTGCAATGCTGACTTATTATCACAAGAGACAGTGCCGGTATTTTGGCTTCATCATCAAGCTCTTTAAGCAAGCCTGTTAACCAAACTATCTCTGCAACAGCTACAGCCATGCTTCTATATTCTGCCTCTGCAGATGATCTTGCCACAGTATTTTGTTTCTTTGATTTCCAGGACAGAAGAGAATCTCCCATCTTGATGCAGTATCCTGATACTGATTTTCTACCGACTTCGCAAGCTGCCCAATCTGAATCACAAAAGGAAATTAACTCTTTTGTACTCTTTGCGGACATGAACAACCCAAGTGCTGGTTCCTTTTTCACATATCTTATAACCCTTAATGCTGCTTCCATATGTGATTGTTTAGGAGTCTGCATGTGCTGACTTAAAGTCTGGACAGCGAATGAAATGTCTGGCCTGGTCATGGTTAGATATAACAGCCTTCCCACCATTCTCCTGAATATAGTAGGATCTGACAGCAACTTATCCTTTTCAACCGGTGGGAACTTTTGATCATACTCATATGAAGTCAGTTTTAGATTTTGTTCAAGAGGAGTGTCAGCAGGTTTTGCAGGAGACAATCCAGCCTCCGAAATGAGTTCCAGTGCATATTTTCTCTGGTTTAAAACAATTCCTTCAGAAGACCTAGCAACTTCAATTCCAAGAAAGAATTTAAGGTGACCAAGGTCTTTGATTTTGAAATTATCCTGCAATATGAACTTCAACTGATCTATCATCCCGGTGCAGCTCCCTGTTATCAAGATGTCATCTACATAGACAAGCATGATGACTATATTGCTTCCTTCTCGTTTGGTGAATAAAGAGTAATCATATTTACTTTGTAAGTAACCATTTCTGATCAAGGCTTCAGTGAGCTTGTGATTCCATTGTCTACTTGCTTGCTTCAATCCATACAAGGATTTGAGCAGTCTGCAAACTGTGTTCTCCCCCTGAGTGCCAAATCCTTGAGGTAAAGACATGTAAACTTCTTCATGAAGATCTCCTTGCAAGAAGGCATTAAACACATCAAGTTGAAAGAGTGGCCAAGCATGAATAGAGGCTAACGCAAGGACTGATCTGACAGTGACCATCTTTGCTACCGGGGAGAATGTTTCTGTGTAGTCGATACCAGCTTGTTGATTATAGCCCTTGGCCACAAGCCGAGCTTTGTATCTCTCCAAACTACCATCAGAATTATACTTGACTTTGTAAACCCACTTGCAGCCAATCGGCTGCTTTCCTGCAGGGAGTGGAGTAAGTTGCCAGGTTTGATTGGCTTCTAATGCAGTGATTTCAGTCCGCATGGCATCAATCCAATTAGGATCCTGAGAAGCTTCAGCAAATGAAACAGGTTCCTTGATCCGAGAAATGGAAGAAAGGAAACACCTGTGAGATGAAGAAAGATGATCATAAGAAAGAACATCTGAAATGGAGTAATGAGCTGAAGGTGTAATGTAATCCTGCAACCAAATTGGAGGTCTATGTGATCTGGCAGATCGTCTGATGTTTACAGGAATGGCAAAAAGAGATGCTGGAGCTAAATATGTTGGAGATGTGGGATTAATTGAAGGAGAAGCAGGGACAAGATCAGTAGTAGGACCAGGACTGAAATGGTCATCAGCAGTAGTAGGATCAGGAATGGCAGTATGGACAGGAGCAGGATAAGAATCATCAAAAAATATGGTGTTGAAAGGATCTTTTGAAAATAATGGAGTATAAGAATGTTTCTGGTATTGAAAAGGAAAAATGTCTTCAATAAATTGGACATCTCGGTTGACAAAGAAACTGAAATCTTGTAAGTTCAGCAGCTTGTATCCCTTTTGTGTGGAAGAGTATCCCATAAAGACTGATGGGATGGCCTTGAAACCAAATTTATCTCTTGAGCTTAGATTGGAGGCGTATGCCAAGCAGCCAAACACTTTGAAGTGATCAATTGAAGGAGGGGAACCAAAAAGAACTTGATGAGGAGAGCTATGCTGAAGCACATCAGTTGGAAGTCTATTGATGATATAGCAGGCTGTGAGTATACATTCTCCCCAATATTTGATTGGAATAGATGCCTGAAATCTCAAGGCTCTAGCAACACTAAGTAAGTGCCTATGCTTCCTCTCTACTACCCCATTCTGCTGGGGAGTATAAACGCAAGTTTTCTGGTAGACAATCCCAAGGGAAGTAAAAAGAGCTGAACAATGAGAGTTGAGAAACTCTAAGCCATTATCTGTTCGAACAGTTTTGACAGAGGCTGAAAATTGAGTCTTGATAAGAGTAAGAAAACTCTTAATATGAAGTATGACTTCATGCTTATTTGCCATGAGGAAAACCCAGGTAACCCGAGAATGATCATCAACCACTGTGAGGAAGTATTTGTAATGATTATGTGTAGGAGTATGATATGGTCCCCATACATCCATATGCAATAAATGAAAACATGTAGGAGCCCTTGTAGTGCTAATAGGAAAAGGTTTTCTCACATGTTTGGCAAGAGGACAGATATCACAATGGTACTCAGTATTATCAGAATTAAAACTTCTTATTCCAGAAAAATATTTCATTTTCGTATATGGTATATGACCAAGTCGTTTATGCCAAAGCTGGTTTACAGAAGCTAAACAGGAAACATGTAGTGTTTTATTCAAAGTATTCAAAGTAGAAACATTGGCCTTGCATGCATGAGAAGGCATGAAGAAGTAGAGACCCTCTGATTCTTTACCAATCCCTAGGATTTTCCCATTGGAGAGGCCCTGAAATATGCAGAAGTCAGGATAAAAACTGACAAAGCAAGATAAGTCTTTGGTGAGCTTTGAGATAGAAATCAAATTATATTTGAAATCTGGCACAAATAACACATTATTCAATTTCTAATCTGGACCAATATTACAAGATCCAGTATGTGTTACGGTTGAATGATTTCCATTGGGAAGTCTGACTGTGGAAGGAGAATCTGTCCCCATCAACTTGTTCAAAGTGTTTAGAGAAGCTGTCATATGGTGACTGGCTCCTGTGTCTAATATCCAGTAGACTCCATGATTTAAGGATGAAAAGTAAGAGTGAATACCTGCCATATTAACGTGTGCATCATTTGGAGCTAATGCAGGTTCCTTTTGTAGCAATTTTAATATCTCTGCATACTGTTCTTTGGAAAATATTGGAGGTGCTGCTGCTTGGTTATTATTTTGACTGTGATCAGGTAATTCATTAGTGGCAAAATTGTTTGCTGATGATGGAGCATGAGTCTTTCGTCTGGTGAACTTAAAATCGGCAGGATATCCAATGATCCTATAACAATTATCCTTTTTGTGTCCTTTCATATGGCAGTGTTCACAGGTTATATTCCAGTTCTTCTTGGGTTTGACTGATTGTTGGTTGGATGAAGAATAGAAAACTGTAGGTTCAGAAGAGGACTCTACAGCAACAACATTGGATAAACTTCTCTGGCTTTCCTCAGTGACAAGCATAGAGTAAGCTTGGTTGATAGATGGTAAAGGTTGCATCATGAGGATTTGGCTTCTAGCATGCAAATAAGTCTCATTTAATCCCATTAGGAATTGTAGCAACTTTTGATTCTGCATGTGATCACGTAAACTTTTGACATGGAACATTCACAGGAAGGAAGCTGGACAATAGACGAGTACTCATCCCATAGCATTCTTAGTTTAGAATAATAAGTGGAGATGGACGAAGTTCCCTGCATTAAGGTAACTATTTCTCTATGTAATTGAAAAACTCTAGATCCATTCACTTTATCAAACCTTTCTTTCAAATCTTTCCATACTAGATGTGCACTAGATGCATAAACGATGCCACTTAAGAGTTCTTTAGTAACGGAATTCATGATCCAGGAGAGAACTATAGCATTACATCTATCCCATTGATTGTGCAAACTAACTGGAAAGCTGTTCTTTGTATAAGTTCCATCAATAAATCCAATCTTATTTTTAGCTAACAATGCAATTCTCATAGATCTACTCCATAATGAGTAATTATCAACGCCACTTAATTGAAAAGAAACGAGAACAGCACCTGGAGTATCAGAAGGATGAAGGTAAAGCTGATGACTAAAATCGATTGTTGAGCTCGATTGATCATTTCCATTATTTGCAGAAGATTGCGTCTCCATCTACACTGACATTTGCCATTTTGGAAGAATGAAGATGATAGCTTCTTGATCAGAAGAAATGAGATCAGATAATAGACGAAATCCTGAGGAAATGATGAAACCGATGAATCAGTTAACGAAGCTGATGAAACAGATGGAACTGATGAATCAGTGAAGCCGTGGATTCCTGATGAACAGAGTGAAGTTGAGTGAAGTTCTCTGTAATTTTAGAATTCTCAAACCCTGGAATTCTAGCTCTGATACCATGTTAATTTGGGGGCAAGAAATGTGAAAATGAAGAATTCTATTATTCCAACGTATAGAGGTCTGTTACATTGTTTGTTTATATACAAAGAAATAACACTCAGCCGTCTAACTAATTTCTTCTAACTCTTAACAAACTTACAGCTCAGCATAACTAATTTCTAACTAACTAAGTTTTCTTCTATATACATAACAACTTGATCTTTAACAGTTACGCAATCCACTGTGATTACCTTAGAAGTATTATTATAAACGGATGTCCAAAGCTGAAGACGATCTTTCCCTTGTTTCCGCAACCTGACAATGGGGAGCCATTTCCTCCCGCCTCCCTTGAAAGGCTCATAGTTGATCCAAAAGAATGGTGGAATTCACTGGAATGGGACCATCCCAACACGAAGAATGTCCTTGAACCCTTCCTTTGGAAGTACAGTTAAAATAAGTTGATTACGAGGTTAGTTAAAATTAAGTTTTATTTTCTCTCTTTATAACAATGATTTAAAATGGTTTTTAAGACTTTCCTTATTCATCTCTTCTTCATCAAATTTATAAAATTTACATTAATCGTTCTTTTTTTAATTAGATAATAAGTTTCAAATGAATTAAGTTTTAAATGAATAAATTTTAAATTGGCTCACTTAATACCAACTTCGCTTAACATTTACAGCCCATCAATGAATAAAGAACAATTAAGAGCAATTTATGAAGTCTTTAGAAGTGTAAGAATTTTTGCAAGATTATTTTTTAACAACTTTGGTTTACTTAATTAATGTTTATTGTAGGTATTTGTAGTTTGCAGAGAGAATGTGGCCATTATTCTAGACGGTGTCACGAACACTTAAAAGTAAGAGTTTTCTTTCACTTTCACTTTGCATCTTTTTTTTTTTTCTTCATCATCTGATGCTTATTTTATTTTTCTTATTTAAAATTTCCCAGGTAGGGCCAGTTGACCAGTTATTCCTTGGGCAAAGTCTTTTTCTTATATATTTATTACCATCTTTTGTAATGTAAAGTTTGTTTAAGATGTGTTTTCTTTAATTCATTGGACTATGAGTCTATGAAGAAACAAATATGTGTGTTTTCCTTAATTGACTGTACTATGAAGAAACAAATATGTGAAGGTTTTACCATTGAAAGTGTTTGGGATCAGAATACAATAGCCAAAGATGGTCAAAGTCAAACGGATACAAATAATATTTAATCTAACAACACAGCTTGCACCAAGAAAATCAATACACATTACAACAAATCAAATAAAAGAACAAAACAAAACAAAAATGGAATGGAAGATGAAACTTCATTTTGTAAGAGAACATATCAACTCTGGCTTGGCAAAACAAGGCAATCTTGAGTCTTGACCTTGAATTAGTTTTGCGGATCGAATCACATCCCTAGTTTTTATCTGTGGCAGAATTTTTTTCTACACTGTTGTGTATTTGTATATCAAAATACCACAAAATAGAAATAAATGAAATTATAAAACTTGTGGCTTTTGATATAAACATATTAATGGGGCGTTTAGTTCAGGAAATGTTGGATTATTGGAAAGTTAGATTACCTTGAAGATTACTAAGAATCTTTAGGAAAATGTCTTTGATTAATTGGTGGGTATGATATATTAATATGTTTGGTTGAAATGAATAAATTGGTGGGTATGTTATTTAAATTACTAAATTGTCCTCTAATTAAATATTATTATTATATTTTTTTTTAATATTGATTATTATTTGGATTATTATAACCCCCCTGAATTTAAAAACTTAGCAAAAACAACCTCATAATAAAAGTTTGAAAAATCAATAAAGCACCCCTACCAACTCAGCCACTGTCAGCCGTCGGCAACCTAACGGCATATGGAATGCAAGAAATGGCCTTCGTGAGCCGTATGGCCATTTCCGGCCAGACATGACAGATTTGGCCATTTCTAGCACATGGCGGTCATTTTCAGCCTTGCGCGAGCCGTTCCGGCGACGGTGGCTAGCTACATCGGTGGTTGCCAGCGGCAGGCAACAGCAAGTGGGTGGGGTTGGTGGCTTGGGCAGGTTGCAATTTGTTTTGAATTCAAAGGTAATTTTATCCAAAAAGTTATTTAATTGGGGTGAAATAGTAAAAGTCATATTCATGTAAATAAATTTAAAAATAAAGACATTTCCTAAAATTTTATTAATAAGAGATAAAATTATAAAAAAAAAAATACCTTAGTAATCTTAAAATATCTAAAAGAATAGAGGTAATCAGATTACCTCTAATATTATAAATAGTAACTACTATTGGTATTTGAAGATTACTGAAATCTTATATTACTTGACAATCAAATATAATTTTTTAACATAACTCCAATAATCTCATATTACCCTAACCAAACGCCCCCTAAAGTTAAGGATGTTATCTAGAACTGATAATTGCCTTTCATTGAAAGATAAACCCCCTAAGCCAGCTTACAGAAGAAGTAAATAAAAATATATGTAATAAGTATAATGGATGAAAATCCAACAGAATAGATAGAGAGAAAGAAAACATAATGTTAAGACAGAGTGCATGATACAATTAATGAGACCGAGCTGACACATTGTCGTTAATTTCAAGACTAAACTGGATCTGTTTCTCTAAGTTGGAATTTGGAGAGACATCGGCTTAAATACCAGGTGATTAGGTGGATGATTTGGTGTTAATGCAATACATCGCTCTTAGTTTCAGATCATATAATGGACGGTGGAACTGATGTATTGAATCCATAGATTCACGGCTTATTATTGGTTCTGATACATGAGGTTGTAGATTATGAAGCTATGTTATTGTGTATAGGATTATTGTTCGTTTGGTTCTCAATGATGATTTGAGAATCTGGGGATGAGAAATGAAGTCCACATAAGAAAGACAGATTTACAAGATTAAAAAAACATATATGAAAATCCGTTGACTTGATAGTTGATAGGAGGTAAAACGGAACCGTTTTATCAGTAGGCAGTAGGCTTTAAAAAAACATAAATAAATTTGCTTTTTAATGTTAATTATTAATTCAGTTCGGTTTACAATAGAAGTTTTATCAAATGGTTGCTTAGAATTAACTTCAGTTTTTTTTTTTTTCTTTTGATATAATAAATAAATCAATAATCAAATTTCAATTACCAAAATTTTTAAAATTAAAGAAGTTCAGTGAAAAAAAGACTGGATAATTGATTGACTGAATCTTGAAGAGTGAGGCCCATCTCATCAGCTAAATTCTGTTGGGAGAAGAAGCCCCAGGTCATGAGAATATGGGTCCCATTTAATCTAGAAGAGACAATTGAAGCCCATTAGAGATCCACATGTTGAAGGATTGAGGGCCCATGGGCTGGCCCACGAACTCCGTGAGAAAGACAGTTACATATATTAAATATCTGTGGTTGGTCAATAATAATAACAACATAATCTAGTAACTTGTAACCCATTCAAAATTTTATGGCCATAATTGAAACAAGAAGAAGCGATCAGTAAATATTTTTGTTTGTATATGGAAATAGGCAAGAAAATTTGGAATTTTTTCTTTAATGGGCCAATTTGAAATATGGAACTTGCCGTAAATGCTATCTAATTTATTTCTAGTTAGTTCTTCGTACGTCTATAAATATTTATATAAGAAATGTGTCATTTTAAATTGAAAAACATTTTTTTTAATCCTCAAGAGAGGTTATAACATACAACCCACCCCCACAACCCCCAAAGTAAATCATAGACAAAGATAATACATTGTAGGAAATCTAACCTAGAATTGTGGGTTGAGCTCATGTGCAACCCCATTGGTTCACCCTTATCATTGGGCTACCAATGGGTGGGTTTTTAAACAGTTTTAGGAAACTTATATTTTTCTTTTCTTATTTTTAATATGAATTGATAAAATGGCTTGTAATTGCTCATTTAAATTGATATATTTGTTTATGTGAAAGGGTTTGTTTTATAATTTTGAGTCTAAAGCTAAAGTTTTCTTCCTAATCTTTTTAATTGAATTAATAAAAATATGTTATTTCTAATAATAAAAAAATGTTATTAGGTAAATCAAGTTACCCATCCATTTACCTAAAATAAGAAAGAATGTTGTCGAACATGAGATTATCCGAATAAAGCAAAATGTGCAAACCTAAGTTTCTAATCAGTAGCAAACAACACAAGTAAATAACATAAAATAAAAGACAGAAGAGAAGCTGTACACAAGGAATTATAGTGATTCGGTAATCAATTCAATTACCTACATCCACTCTTCAGGGCAGTAAAAAAAATTTCATTATGAG